>BHDV01022065.1:46212-65698 GCA_005406045.1 Adoxophyes honmai | reverse complement strand
CCCGGTAGAAGCGCCCGTGCAGCTCCTTGCTCTTCCATACGTCCATGCGATCTTCCGTGCTCAACACCTTAGGTTATTATTATTATTTTCCTCAAAATGAGTTATGGTTGATGAAAATTATCGGACCAGGAAATGTGTTAAGTGTGTGTGTTAAATGTGTACTTACGATTTGGCAATGTTTCTCTTCAGCTTCACTGCTATGTTCTTCAGAATGCAAACTGGTTATTTCTTTAGCAGCCCGCCCCGGCCGCTGAAGGATTCAATTTGAATTGAACGAGCGAACTTCAGGGACATGTATATATAGCAAATATACGGCTAACTGCTGCCCTCTGGCGGTGGGAAAATTTTAGGAGCTTTGGTACATCAATTTACCACAATAAATTATTTCTTATCTTAACCTAACCAATTTAGAATAGTACCTCTCCAATCTGTCACTATTATACCTATTTTATCTCCTAAAACCTAAAAATATGCTAAAAGTGGCTACTAGACGTGGAAGTCGTGGTTTTGACTATGTAACGTATACCTCATTTGGGTATACGGGCGTGATGTATGTAGGTATGAATTATTTCATAGTAACAGCCAGAACTTTCAATCGTTTTTTTCTTTTATAGTCGCTTTTCCTCCGAATTTTTATTGACACAGAAATAAACAGTTACACATAAATAGCGCTTAGTGTCAGGCGCTCCGCGTCAGCGGGTATCGCCACTGTTTCTGTGTCGATTCAATTAATAAATGCGAGGTACTGTGAAAATAAACTTCAATAAAAAATCAGTGGGACAAAATTTCAATGGCAATTTTGCTACTACGATACGAGCATTTCTCAAAAATTATACCACAACATTGCTTGGTATATTTTCTGTAATTCTTGTGTTACTTTTACCCAAAATCACAAGTTCTATCCATTCCTGAAATGGAGAAAAAAACTGAGTAGAAATAACATGCTCAACGATTGCAGTAAATTGTCTTATCCTAACTAATTATGGCATATAGGATTAAGTAATAAGACAAAAGTGTAAAATGTGATTAATACTTTTATTGCATAATACTATTTGTGATTACTTACATGTAAAAAAATAATATAAAAGTATAAAAAACTTTCTTAACCTAAATTATTTCAAAGCTATTTAGAATTAAACATAATAGGTATCAGTTCTTAAATTAAGATATTCAAATGGAAGGATGTAAAACATGTTTCTTTTGACTTTTTTCACATTTTGCTATTCGTAAGTTAAAAATTGTTATTCTCCTTTGAAAATATTGAGAAAACGAGGTGTAGCTTTCCTTAGGCATTATCATTAACTAATTTTAATGCATGTGAAAAAAACTGACCAGCTACATTTAACATTATACTTAATTTTAAACAAACAAACAGTCTGTGTCGATTTTATAACTTAATACATATAACACAACCTGGAATGGTTATAAAAATCTTTTAGAAAGACCAATTTTTTACACAAGTAGTATCACAAGTTCAAACCGAAAGCCGATAAAATTGTAGCCTAATTCTATGAGATTTTTAAAATAGGAATTTATTTTTATATTGCACATTTCATTGGCTGGCAATGTATTTATAAACCATTATGATTATGATTATGATATTTATGATCCAATGAAGTCATAACGTCATAAGCGAGGTATCTCAAAATCGTGTACTTTGAAGCATAATGTTTTTTCTATTGAGAAAACACAGAGCTCAATCAGAATATAAGGTGCTAACAAATTAGTCACGGATATTTTTACAGCTGATAGTACTCGATTTTAGGAGTACATTTAAGTATGAAACATCATAGGTTTTCTTGTGTTTTTTTGGAGAAAACTAGGAACCAAATTTGTCACGTTAAAACACCCTGTTAATAAGATAATTAAATGAGACCTCTTTAGACATTCTAGAACCTCTTTAAACAATCAACCTACAGTTTTCCAGCCGAGTCAAACTGACATTTACGAAAAACAACTTTTGACGTGACATGCTAGAGTTGCCAGGTGTCCCGATTTCCGCGGGACGTCCCAATTTTCAGGAGTCATAAAATGAAAAATCAGTATCATTAAAAAATAATGCATACAAATAATTCAAAATAGCACGTATTACATCATTAGCGCTAAAGGTATTGAATTTAAGTTTAAAGGTTTGTTTCAATTCAGGTATAACATTTGCTTGGAGAGAGATCTCGATGCAGCTACTCCTGACGCCATCTAGTCATAGAAATTTGTGTTTTTTGTTTGTCCCTATCTACAACCTTAAATCCCAATTTGTTTTACCTTATGTACCGATTTTAAACAAATCGTACCTAGCAACACTAGACCTGACAGACAGTGTTAAACATCTAGACAGGTGCATAAGGGTGATTATTTCAAAGATTAATTGTATTTTTTTTTGTTCGGTAAATTAAAACAATAAAATGATATACAAAGGTACCTTAATTTAAGTTAAAAGTTAATTGTTTTAATGTAATCTATTATCTCTTAAAATATCCGTGACTAATTTGTTAGCACCTTATATAACGGCTCAAAAGCATCGATCAGTCGATTTAACCAATTAGGAATAACGTTTAGACTTGGAATAAGTCCGCTTTTTTTCAAATGTAAAATAAAAGCGATTTACTTATTCGCGATGAAATAATGGCTTATTCCAAGACATTTATTCTAATTATTTTAATACTTCTTAAGTCAGAAAAAATCGTATAATTTCTGAACGGAACTCATTCAGCGTTCAATATCAAAATTTAATCTACAGACAGAACGCCGATTGCAAACTTTTCCCATTACAACTAGTATGAAAACCATTATGCTCGTGAATACATATATTGAAATTACAGTTCAAATACAATTTTACTTGGTGTTATCAGTATTGGCAGTACTGTTACATTGTTGGCAGTTCAACAACATTACTCCTAAATTCTGTGTGGTCACATTGCAAGTCACATTGGCCCACAGTTTGAGCTTGAGGGCAATATTACTGTACGCGTGCGACAGAGATAGATAGTAGCGGGTCAACGCTGGAATTTCTCTGTGCTCCGCGACCGGCCTTTACATGAAAGGCTACGGTCTAGTCTAGCCCGAAACATGTCGCGCCGACTCGATTTCAGACATGAGTTATCAGTGTTCTACAGCATTAAGCGAGTAACTCGGCATATTAAGCACCTTCTTTAGCAGAACCCCTTATACCCCCGTGCTGCCTTAAAAGGATATTTTATCAAATAATCCAGCTATTCTCAACCTGCAGCTCACGGGCCTTTAGCAGTAGCCCGCGTGCAGTTAGAGATAATTGTAACGTAAGTATCTTGAATTTCCCGCCTATTTGCAACGCGTCACGGAAATAGAGCCGAGTAAAAAAGCCGTATCTAAAAAAGTTTTCTACCCCTGAATTATTTTTGCTTGCGGCCCGCGGCATGTCTTAAACGTGGCCGTTAAAAAAAAGGTTGAGTACCGCTGATAATCAGTTTATCTTGCTTTTCCTAGCCGATCATTGGTTGCCGTAATAGATCTGCGGGCAATACTCGATGAGCGCTTGCAACGCTCGGATCTCGAAGGCCAGGTCGGTGATAGCGGGCGGTGTCGCCACCAGCGTGGGAGCAAACACCGTGCTCAAGTTATGAGCACCCATCTTGTTTACTTCTGCCATTTGGGACACCCTGTGAAGGAATTGGAACAGGTAAAACGTGTCACAGACTAAGCAGACACGATTATATTTTATTAGCGTACAAGTAGAATCTTTCCATATGTCGGTGCCAACAGATACTTGACGTTAAAATATAAGATTTTATAAATCTAAATATATTGATAAAAAATAAAAAATATTGTATTATATGTATGTATGTAAATATAAGGCGTTAACGAGACGCTGAAGTTCGCAAGGCGGCACTAACGTTGCGGCGCTGCTGTAACTTAAAACGTTGCGTCGGCGCTGCGCGGGCGTTCACGAGACGACGACGCTCGAAAGACTAAGGCGCAGCACAGACGAAAGACTTTTTGTGTGATCGAGTCTGTGGCGTTCAAAAAGTCTGCGTGGATTGTATGCACTATGCGCCGGACTTTTTACGCGTCGTGTGCGTTCCTGCATTACTGCATATAATTTCATAGGTTCCATTTTCACAGACTAAAAAGTCCGTCGCGGATAGTCTGTCCTCTGCGCAGGGCCAAAGTGGGCGCGGGCTCTTACTCGTTTTTTCGTATGAAAAAATTATGTACTGCCGAATTAACACTGACTGTTCAAGACTAAATTGTATACCCTCACAATTTCACACTCACCTGTACAGATGTTGAACCATGTACTGCAAACAGTTGAAGTGCGCCTTCGGCAGTAGCTCCAGGCACTCACGCAGCAGAGCCACCTGGTCTGAGGGAGTTTTTAACTCTGAAAAAAAAACTTTTAACTTAAAATCTAATTGCAAAAAAAACATAGGTTGCTTACAAATTCTAGAAACAAATTTAACACACAATAGTTGGTAAGCAAACAATTCATATTTTTTGGTAATCTATCTGACAGACTAAATAGTTTTTTAGTTGTCAACCCTATTGATGGGGCCATATTGCCCATTAATTGACAGGGCACCCCCTTACACCAGTGGAGCTAAATGCCCCAAAACAGACAGGGTAACGTCTCCCTAAAATTGAGGAGATGTTTTGTGACAGGGCACCCCCAGACATCAGTGGAGCTAAATGGCCCTAGAGCTCTTAGAGCTCGTTCACACTAGTCGTCTGTCGGGATCACTTTTTATCAGGTGTCGGGGCCTCCGTTCACAGTAGCTAGTCGGCTGTCGGGACGATTTTTAATCGAGTGTCGGTACTTCTGTTCACACTAGTCGGCTGTGACCCACGAGCGCAGCTAGTGCCATTTGACAGTTCGTCAGTTCAAACGCGGTTTCTGGACACGATGGTCGGCCCGACATCCGACATTATGTGAACAGCGCGTCCGACACGATATTTTATGTCAGATCTGACCCAAAATAGCTGTCGTTCGTGTGTGAACAGCTTCATATAAAAGTTCTGCCGCTACGACATTCGATTAAAAATCGACCCGACATCCGTTATAGAGGGAACGAGCTCTAAAACGGACGAGGAATCTACCTAAAATTGAATAGAATTTTTGGAAGCCACTCACGCGAGGCCTGCACGAACTTGGGATGCACATCATAGGTGACCAGCGGCACGGGCAGCAGCCGCAGGTACAGCTTCAGCGTGCCCGCCACCACGTTGATGTTGCTGAACTGGCTCAAGTCCGCCGCCTCGCCGTCTGACGGAAGATGGTTCATTCACTTGTGATGAGAAATTGTCGGAGGGACGCGACGGAACTGTGCATTTTTCGGGTTAAAAAGATGTATGTACATTACGCCTGTCTTCCCAAATAACGTGACAAAGACAAATCCATGATTAAGACTGTTTCACGCTCCGCAGCCACTTCTAGCATAATTTTAGGTTTGATAACAGATGTAAGAGGTAGAATAATAGTGACAGGTTGATGCCTTGAACCTATTTCTTTAGTCGCCTCGTACGACATCCGCGGAAGTAATGGAGAAGTGTTACTTTATTACTAGCGACCTGCCGCGGCTTCGGATGATTGCACTGCGGATACATACTAGATAATGTCTTCACGTACAGTCGACAAAGAAATTGGTCTACCCCCTCAAGATCGATATTCATTTGAACCTCATGAAACAACAAGGTATATTTCCCCTCGCCATAATATTATGACAGTGACAATGTCAACCTTGTGACAATTTTGATCTCACAGAAACTTTTGTCAAAAGTGGTAGACCACTTCCTTGGCCCACCGTACAACGTTAACAGATTTTTTGACACTAGACGCGGCATTTTTTTTAAATGGTTCTTGTGGATTATTCCTTAGAGATACACATGTACCATCGCAGGATGTTTCCTACGCTTTTTTTAGGTTTAATCTAAAAAAAAAACAGAAATTATTAGTGTCTATACTGCAAAACCTAATTAGATTCCAATACATGTCAAAAAAGTGCTGCCATTAAAATGACATATTTGGTGATCGGTAAATTTTCACTTCTGTAAATATTATAGATAGCTGTTTATTTTATTTATAATATTAAAGACAACACTTAATTTTCCTTCTTAAATAAATAATCTTATTTAAATACTCGTCGCAAAAAAAGATATTTAATTAAATCGTTTTATTGCAAAAAAGTCTATATTACAGTGGCAATAACTCAGGGTTTGACAACATTTGGTATCAATTAATACTCTCATATCAAATAATGTGCGATTACATTTTTAAGAAAAAAGAAACAATTATATTTTTACGTATTTACGTCTTCAAATGTTATTAAAATGGTTATCTTTTTGTTAATTAATAATACAGATCTCGCTGTCGTCCGCCCGTCCGTTGTGGCCTAGTAGTTTGGACTTTGGATTTGCAAAGCAAAGGTCTCCACTCTGGTTCAAATCCTGGCTCATACCAGTGACTTTTTTTGAGGTTTATGTACGAAATGTCATTTGATATTCTCAACTAGCTTTTCGTCGAAGGAAAACATGTATGAATGTGAAATTCCTAACGTGCACTGGGCCAGCATGAGGATTATAACCCAGTCTCATGCTTGATAGGAGGCATGTGCCCAGCTGTGGGACTCCCAGTTAGCTGAAAAAATCTTACTAATATTATGAATGTGTAAGCTTACATGTTTGATAGTCAATCGCAGAAAAACCTTTTAACTGGTTATATTAGGTTACCCTAGTACACGTATGTAGACTATTCACGCGCAACACATTAACATAGAGAATACTTTATTTATCGGATATGATATGATATCTTAGGCTTTGTCTGACAATTCAATGCTATTAGGCGATTAATGCATAGAAAACATTTGTTAAAATTGGGATGACCTTTATTATATTTGGAAATAATTTAATTTTAACATAATAATTGTACCAAAGGTTGGTTTTCTCTGAAACGTCACATTGTCACAAACGTCAATGCACTGTGACATTCCGCTATCTTTGGCAGTTTTTTTGACGTGTATTGGAATCTAATTAGGTTTTGTAGTATACTATAAGCACGTATTCTTTTATTGGAGTCGACTCGACATATTCAGGAACGGACTAACCCAAAATGAAACCAGCATGTTAAAATCACCTACCTTTATCAAAGGCCATCTTCAACGCCTCAATCTCATCGGCGAACCCTGACACGCGGTAGATGCCCTCAGAGTCCATGCCCCTCTCCTCTATCTCGTTGACGCACTTGCGTACCACGAACGGCAGCGTACTGGCGTGCGCGTTGAGAAGCGTCGTGAGGTCGATCCCGAACACGCCTCGGAGCTTCTTCAAGTCTGGTACGCAGTGGTTCGGGACACGTTCGGAGCACTTCGTGTGGGCTATGAAGCCGCAGTCTGGAAGCGAATAATTAGGGTGCATTCAACTGAACGGTAAAAAGGTAGTCGTGGAATAAGTAACTCCGTTTGCGAGTGTCGGAAAGACTCCAATAGAGAGATCTCTCTCCAGACAGACCTTGTGCCTGGGGACTGAAGTCCACAGAGATAAAGTTGGATGTTGTATTTATGCAACCGATCATCGAAACTTCGTTAGCGCGATGTAGCATCGTATAGTTCGGCAATTCGACGAATGTGGCGCTAGGGCGCAACAGCGAGTATAAAGTGCGTAATCTTGGAAACGATTAAATTTTATAAAAAGTAGGCGGAAATTGACCGTAAATTTTTAACCAGTGGTCGGGTATACGCGTCAGAAAACCCTTGTAAAATATTTCCTGAAAACCTCCATGATTGACCTTGTGGGAGACAAATGGTTTCATCGCTTTACAGGTCATTGCTCCCGGTGTTTTACCCACCTTACGTACAGCGTTTTTTTTTTGACATTGCGATGCTATGCGGTTAACTAAAAGACGTAGTACAAAAGATTGGGCAACATTTTTTAAGGTCTTCAGAATGATAAGTTATATTGGTGATGTCCTGTGAAGATTCATGTTCACTTCTTGGTTGATAATGATAATTATATTAACAAGGTTAAACACTCGCCTGTACAAACTATTCAAAGAGCTAGGTCAGATTAAAATACCCCCAAACATTTACATTAAATGTGGAATATTTCCTAGAGACTTTATTTCTTTGCTCTAATATCATTTTGACTTCCGCATTTTAACTTCCTCTTCCACTAAGTAAAACCAACAAGTCTGATTATGAATGAATGAGTAGGTACTTTGCTATGAAACTACAGATTGTGTTGTACTACTAGCTAATTTGAATTAGGTATGTAGAAATATAAAGACAAGGCTTTCAAACATTGTTGTTTCAGATTTATAGACACAGTTGTTGTGCACAATTCACAGGTTGCAGGAGAGTAAGATAAGGAATCAATTATTGATAGGTATTTATCAAAAACGAGTAAAATCAGGGACCTGCTTTTGAGTATAAAGCCATACATTAAAATAAAACTGGGGTACCTTGACCCTGTAGGGGTATTTTGTCCACCCACCCTATTTTAATCAACAACACACTCAATATACTTTTGTATTTTTATTTTTATGCATTTATTTATTAATTTATTAATGTATATGTATGTATGTATGTATAAAATAGGTTCTTTTTCAGGGGATGAGCAATAATGACTATTCTGGGTCAAAGTTCCCCAATTTATAGCATTTAAATTAAAAAAAAGTACCTTCACATTTTACTCCCTGGGCTGTAAAACCCCACAGGAAGTTTGCACACAACTCACACCAGTTCAGTCCTTTGAACGTGTGAACTTTGAAGCTGTGTGATTTAGTGTACTTGTTGAGTAGAGGATTTTCTTCAAATGACGGTGTGAGGTCGAAGGCTGGCTTCTTGTCTAGCTCTAGGGTGCTGGAGTCTTCAGTCTTTGCTATTGGTGGTGGTCTCATTGCTCTGAAAGTATTTTACCGAAGTTGAATGTATCTATATGAAATTTGTTCTATATTTGTAGCAGGGATGTTGCTGATGCATTTTTTTTCACATTCATGGGTGCGGATTTCAAGAGACCTATATTGCGGCAGCAGCATATGAAATTAAAGTTAATTTTCATGTCTCTATGGGAGCAGAATTTTAAATGCTTGCCCACAACTGAGTCTATACAATGTCCTTGTATTTATATTTTATTTGTTCCACTCATGATCTGTTAAGGTAATTAAAACAATACAAACATATGAAAACAATCTAAGTCCCACTAAATTAAAATAAAATACATGTATCCCTTTTTGGTCTCCATGCTGTTACTTACTTCTGCTTTTGTGACAAAGTGTTAAGCTTCCTCCTATTAAGTGTGACGTAAGGGCTTTCCGTGTAACTGGTCCGAGAGTTGATCATTTCAAGGATGTGCCGGGCTCGCAGCTCCATGTGCGTTGTGATCAGACCGTCAGCCACTAGGTCATAAATACTGTCATACATCTTGTCCTTTATATAGTGCTTACCATCATAGTATAGTTTATAATGGTGGACTCTATCATTAAACCTGTGGAAGAAGATTTTGAATAAAGTCTGATTTAAATTATTTTTGTGTTTTTTGCATTACTGTAACTTACCTCCAAGTTAACGTGTAAAAATCGTTCAATTCATTCCCTTTCCTAATAAGAAATGCCCCGTTAGGTTCATTTTCTAAGCGCGCAGTGGCTTCTTTGTGTCCCATGATGCCATGGTATTCTTTCCCGTAAAAATCTGGTTTGTCGGTACAATTCTCGCAAATTATACGGTGCGGCTTCGGCGCTTCCAATTGGATTCGGTATACTGTGAAATAAATGTGTATGTAATGAGTAATTGCATTGTTACACGGCACCTTTCACATAAAAGATCGATATGACCGTAAAGTACTTACACTCGGGTTTCCATATATTTTTTAAGTTTTCCATTATCAATATTTGCTTAAATTGCCGCCTAGGATATGTTTCATCAATTTATCTGTCTGTAGTGTGTCAAGGTGTTACGGCAATTTAACGCGGAAATGAATAAGTAGAAAACGTAAACAAATCGCATTTTGACACTCGACTGTCACCTTTGAATTGACGTTATGAGAACGTTTATAGAGACTGTTATGTTCTTCGTAGGTTTGTCTGTTCAAGGAGGTTTATTGATTAATGTCTGGATGATTCCAGTTGGATCAGACAACATGACTGATAACCTCGGCTGATAACCTACAGTTAAAAAAGATAAATAACAATTCAGTTTTCTGAAAATTGTAAAAGAATATATTCGTGTTGATTGGATCAACAGCGTGGGGTCGGAGTGCGCTTAAAAATATAGTTAGACAATTTAATTTGACTAATATTTTCGGATGTGTAAGAAATTAATATAAGAATAGTCTTCTCGGAATCAAACTTGGTAAGTTGTGGGTCCACGGAGAAGCGATGTGCGAACCTCCAGTACTTAAAATCTTGTCACGTTATAAATGTCGGGCATTGTACGTGCTATGTGCAAAAGTAAACCGGACACCACGGCAGTTCACGAAAGAATATTTTATTTAGGTTGCAGGTAAACTACCCAATTGTGGACTCCGTTAAAAATTTCAGCATCAATCATAGCACATGTTTCATCTAAAATCATCTTTTTATTCGTTAACATTTATGTAGATAAATACTTTATATAACTCACACTTGAAAATTATGTACGAACCTAACCCTTGAGGATGTGAGAAGCACCCTCACTAAACGTGATCACATAAGTTAACAAATAGGTTTATTTATATGTATACTCTGCTGTTGAAAAAAGAATTAAACCGTCGTGCAATCATAAATATTGGCTTAATATCGACAAGCATGCGGGCTATCCCTGAGACTATCATTAATCTCCTTATTTTATGTTTAATTGTTAACGGCTCGGAGCAAGGTTGCCAAAATATGGAGGCTAAAGATAGGAATGATTTTGTGGGGGAACTTGGACAATAGCTAACATGTCTTACTAATCTGGAAAGAACAGAGATTGGAGCTGTTGTTAGACTTGATTTTTAGTAGCCCTCAAAATGTCTCTAATATCCGACACTCACGCTGACCAAGTAATTTAATCTGCCCCGTTTGTTAATAAATTACTTGTTGTCCTATGTAACTGTATCTACGGGAACTATGCAACTATGCCTTCGATGTGCAAAATAATCTTCTTCTAAAATGTGAGAACATAGTAAAGATTCTTTATTTATAGAGTAATGGATTAGTTAGCTCGACTCAAACTATCTCCATACAAAATTTCGCCGAAATCAGTTCAACAAACGACGAAAATCCTATTAAGAAAATTCTATCGTTTCTTCCCAAACTGGTATTTAAGCCACAACAGGTTATGGGCCCAGCGGATAAGTTCATAATCCAAGCGTATCGTTTGTACTTCATTCACATTATATGTATTAGTACTTTTATTGCTAAACGTGGCACTGGATTTTTGAATTCATGTGCTCTGCCTACCCCTCTTGGGAATACAGGCGTGAAAATATGTATGTATGTATGTATGTATGTACTTTTATTGTTTACTCCTATAGAATTGAATAATTATCTTCACCATTAATGCGGTAAATGTGAGGAACTGGACTTTTGTGGTAATATCACGATTCAAAGTCTTGCGCTCGTGAAGTGGCTGTATTCTTAGTGTGATATGAAATGCTGCGTGAAACATTTCCGCGCGTCAGTTAGTAATGTTTAGAACGTATGTTTATTGATGAAAACATTAAAATACTAATTACAGTCATGTATATTGAAGTAATTAAAGTTTCAAAAATACTACCTATGCGTCCTCATGGACGCGTAGGGATAAATTTGATGTCAAATAATGAGGCTGTGATCCCTTATAGCTGTGAAAAATATTAAAATTTGTAATTAGATGAAAAAGATATAGTGGTTTATGTCGCATTTCCCAAACAGTTATAAAGGGACCTTGCCCATAGGGTTGTCCCGTTGAGTTACAATCTTGAAATTCGCCATGAAGGCATGAATATTGTGTAACAAAAGTAAAGGCAAAAATCAATACATTTCTTGCAGTTACCTACATCGCGAAAAGACTTCATACAAACTTTTTGGCATTTGGTGTCCCAGTCGAAGTACGGAGACAATGGCAAAGCTAAGTTTTTCCTTCGATCCGTTATCCTTGATAGTAGGTACGTTTCTCTCAACAATTGGTGCGCGAGTAGAGACTATACCTGTCACTGCCTAACTAGAGACATCAGAAAGAGACAGGAAGTCTATCCCGCGGGCCAAACGACTCGCGTACTGTGCTAATAGTTGCATAGATAACGGCATAGAGACCAACTCGCACTTGGCCAGTCGTTTAGAATTAATGCTGTCTCAATGCCACCGAAAACTGTTAAAATATTTAAACAAAGCGCTCCTCTGACACGGAAGCGATACCGAAAGATAATGCCCTACAGGAGGCAGACGTAAAGGTTGTCCTAACTTGTTAGTTAAAATTCAGAGATAAAGTTAACTGCAAAGCGTATAAAAAGGTATGCACCTTCAGCTCTCGTTCAGTATCGCTTGCGCTGTCAATTGGACTAATTAAGAGAGAAGACAATAAAAATCAATTAATCGATAATGTTTGCTAGATCTGTTTTAGTTTTGGTCGTGAATGTCTTCGTTTTTAGCGATAGCTGGGTGATTAACGAGGTTGACTATCGAAGTTTGAAAGGGAAGGGGCTGGATCCGGGCTCTGATGGTGATTGTGATGCCGAGGGGGACGACCTCGTTGAAATGAGATTCAGTTTGGTTTACCCAGGTAAGTAGATTTGTTTGTACCAATATCCATAAAATTCGTTTTCCGTGTGGTGTCGGATTTAGAATAATAGGTATATCTCCATTTCTTCCGTGGATGTCGTAAGAGACGACTAAGGAAACATGTCAAAGTATATTTTAGGCAACAGGCCAGTAACCTGTCACTATAATACTGGCTCCTCAAAACCTAATAAAATATTCTAGAAGTGCCCATGTAACGTAACGTGAAATAGTCATGGTTTTGGCTATGTAGCGTTTCGTATGCTCTGCCTACCCCATTTGGGAACACAGGCGTGACGTATGTGTGTAAAACTTAATTCTTCTTTGGAAGCTACGTGTGGTTAATTTTCAAACATGTTTTTTTAATTTTCACGGGGCACGGTGTGACGTAGTACGGAGCGTGATTGAGAGTAGTGATACACGTGTTAATGCTATCGTACTCGCATCGTTCACACCGCCATACAAAAAGGCAGCGCCAACTATGACTAACCTAAGACTTATTTTCTAGCTTATTAGTTAGTAACACCCTATTTGACACATATCCTAGTGGCTATATTCTAGTGCCTCTAAGGTCTAACCAGATGATGCGTAACAAAAGAGGCGTATAATCATGTTAGCAACCTTCCAAGACCTACATTAACTATGATGACAAAGTCTCACATCAAGCCCGATTACCACAATACACCACTACTCGTAGTATGTTGCTATATCTCCATGCCTGGTGTCTATAGTGTGTAACCTACCTACACTGCTAGTTACGCGTCCAACGCGGGTCGCACGTAGCTCATTAGGTCATTAAGTAGGTACGTATTTTGACAATCGCATCGGATTGGAGCAAAACGCTCTCTGATAATCGCAGCGGATCACAAACGCTCTCCAAAGCGGGTCGAGTAGACGCAATTAGCCCTTGCAAGAATATGACGTATGTACCTACATCTACAGACTGCACTGCGATCCTGTACCTATCCTCCGGTCTAAAGCGGGGGATGAGCTGGTGGAGCGACCCTTAGCGCCATCTACCGTCGAGTGGTAGAACTTCTTCTATAGATGTCATTAACTGTCAAAATTTGTAAATCGCGGTAACGTAGTTTCAAAGATCGGTTGCAGAAATACAACTTCCAACTTTCTCTCTGTGGACTTCGGTCCCCAGGCATAAATTGTGCCTGGACAGAGACTCTCTTTTGGAGTCCTTTCCACAGGGGCCTGAACTCTTAGCACACAACGCGCGCGAAATAGGCTATCTGTAATTTTTTAACAATAGTTAGACAGTGACAGGTAGATAGGTATAGTTTAGCCCAGGGGTTCCCAATCTTTTTCAGCCCACGGCGCACCCACAAGTTAAGAATTCTGTCACGGCGCCCTACCCCGTGTAACTATTTAAAAAAGATACAGTACAAATAGGCTCAGATAATGGTAGTATTTAGGTTGAGAGGAATAAAAATGAAAATATGTCTTTGCAATAATATGAAAATGGTTTCGGATAATGATAAAGAATCGACTCACGGCGGCGCCCCTCAATACTTTCTGCGGCGCACCAGGGCGCCGCGGCGCACAGTTTGGGAACCCCTGGTTTAGCCCAAGCGTTGTCTTACTGAACATACAGTGTAAAAATAAAATGTAATGTGTAAATAAAAGAGTATGGTTGCAGTAAGACAACGCCGTTGGGACACCCGTCACCTAGACTGTATTGTATGGCTGTGCCATAGATAATGAGTGCCAGGCAAATAATTCAATAGAAAATGAGTGATGAATTTCATATGATTTCATGCACCAATCCGATGGATCGAGCTAGTTAATCTATGTGCTAATAGACAATGAACACGATATAACAGATCAAACATACTTATACTGAAATAGACGTCGGGCTTTGGTTTTCCCACCTCTCTATTTCTTTCGTCAATGTCGTAAGATATGAGATTAAGGAATTATTTAATTATTATTTAATTGTCCAACCGTCCTGTAGCTAAGTAATTATACCACTATTGTCTAATTTTAAATCTAAGAAAGGGTTGTACCAATAATGTAACGTAATAATATAATATACCTAAGTACCAATGTTCGACGCCTCAACGCCCAATAGATGACACCCATCTGTCACCTGTCTTACTTTGACATAAGGTCACAAGTGCCAATCATTGGGTCAGTGTCGAGCACAGGGACGTTCACCTTAATTAGGCTAAAGGTGTATTAATCCACTGCTTGAGTCACAGCCTAATCACTTTAGCCTTGAAGAAGGCTACCATTGTATCTTGAATCTGATCGCGATGATGCCAACAATTAGCCTACATCGGAGACAATCAAAATAATCAAATGCACAATGAGTTCACAAATTAAATCGTATAATCGAGTACTTACCAATAGAGATGAGCCTTTTTATTATTTTCCAATTGTTTCAAGCCAGTAGTAGTCTTAATGTTTTACACCACGGGTTTACAATTGTTATAAGATTAACGCAGTTCGGTTCTCTTGTTTTTTTAGAGTTCCTTTGTTAAAAGATTTGTGCGGTGTGGTGTCGGGATAGAATAACACCTCTCCATTTCTTCCGCGGATGTCGTAAGAGGCGACTAAGGAAAATAGGTTTAGGTATGCTTTAGTAGGCGACAGGCTAGCAATCTGTCACTATTCTACTTCTTTCATCTGTCTGCAAATCTAAAACTATGCTAGAAGTGGCTGCGAAGCTTGAAATGGTCATAATCATAGTTTTGTCTATGTTACGTTTCGTGTGATCTGCCTACTCCATTTGGGAACACAGGCGTGATTAGTACCTATGTATGACGGGTTTAGAATTAGGTATCTTTGCTTTGCTTTTATTTTGGTGTTAGTATAATGAATAGTATTTAACAACACACATCAGCAGTTCATCGAGCTGATACTTACAATTAGATATACTTTGCACTTATCACCAGCTCAAGAAGTTCAAAACACGTTTGGGTAGGAAGTGTTTTTAGGGCTGCTTACAGTTTGCTGCGTAATCAGCTTCAGGGGATTCCCTCTCAGGTGCATGTTATCACTGGCTTGTACTATTATCTAATAGATTCTGTGTCACTGGTCCTAAACAAATCCTTAACGTTAGGTACCTATCGACATTGTAGCGGTTATGTATATTATTTTTTATAGTCTTAGTGAGATCTCTCCTTCGTTTTCGTTCTTCCAAGAGGCATAATAAATGATCGATGTTGGCGGATTTCTCGGTACGCGAATAGGACTCGCTCTTGATCGGTGTTTTCGTTATCGAAGCGTCACGCTTCTGCCTTGACTTTACTACGAGTTTATCGGAACTCTTAATTATTAACGCTGTTGTATTACATGATCGATAAAAGATTAATTCGCTGTTTTTAAATTCACTAGTTATGTTAGGCCACAGACATATGTGTAACCTCCTCTTTACAAATTCCCAATAATTGAAGAGACCAAAATCTAACCCTAAATATATTTTTGGTAAATGCTACTTAGTACAAGATCCGACTCTTCATAAGTAGTTGACGAATTACAAATAGCCAAAGACCATACGACTTCACTGTCAATCTTTACTGACTACAGGTCATACAAGATTTTTTTCTACATACATATACAATTACGCCTTTGTGCCCAAATGGGTTAGGTAGCACACGAAACGTGATGTAGACATAACCACGACTATTTCACGTTCCATGGACGCTTCTAGCATATTTTAGGTTTCAAAAACAGGAAGTGACATTTAATAGTGCAGCACTTTTTCCAGGTAAAAGCGTTGTGGGAATAATAGTCTCTCTCTCTCTCTCTCTAAAATTGTATAGGTCGAATAGTGTAACAGTAACAGGTAGGCTCTTCTTTACTTAGTGCAGGGATTCCCAAACTGTGCGGTGTGCGCCGCGGCGCCCTGGTGCGCCGCAGAAAGTACTGAGGGGCGCCGCAGTGAGTCGATTCTTGACCATCATCCGAAACCATTTTAATTTTTACAGTCTCAACCTAAATACTACCATTATCTGAGCCTATTTGTACTGTATATTTTTCAAACACACAGGGTAGGGCGCCGTGACAAAATTCTAAACTTGTAGGTGCGCCGCGGGCTGAAAAAGATTGGGAACCCCTGACTTAGTGAACGGAACATTTCGCACGCGAAGACTGGCACTTATCCGGTTTTTCCTTTAAAGTTTACATCCATAAAAATGTGATAAGTACTTAATTATTTTTTTTATAAATATTTTTTGATGTTGTAACACTAGGTACGAAGTGGTGCGGGGCAGGCAACACCGCCGCCGGCTTCGACGACCTGGGGTCTGCGCAGGAGACGGACAAGTGCTGCCGCGCGCACGACTACTGCCCAGACGTGATCGCCGCCGGGGAGACGAAGCACAACCTCACTAACAAAGCATTTTACTCGCGGTGAGTCTTTGTACTAGGCACTAAGTGGTGCGGGGCTGGCAACACCGCCGCCGGCTTCGACGACCTGGGGTCTGCGCAGGAGACGGACAAGTGCTGCCGCGCGCACGACTACTGACTGCCCCGACGTGATCGCCGCCGGGGAGACGAAGCACAACCTCACTAACAAAGCATTTTACTCGCGGTGAGTCATTTCATTATACCTACACCAGTGGTTCCTAACCTTTTCAATGTCACTACCCCTGTGAACAAGTATGGGAATTGAGTATACCCCTAGCTAATTAAAAATAATTAAAACCACACATATTCAAACGTACTATTATTTTGTTTAGTGCCATCTGTTACCCCCCTATAATTTTCCATTTTACCCCTATGGGGGTAATTACCCCCAGGTTAGGAACCACTGACCTACACGAATAAATTTCACACGGGCCCCCAGCTACAACCACAAAACATACATTTATATGGACTGGCCGCACACAGTTGACGCCGGTTGCAGCTCGCTTCCTGTGGCCAACTAAACAAGTGGCTGTCGTTTCAACTATTTCTGCAACTGCGTCTAGCTTCTTGTGGCGGCGTTTGTGGCTGTGGCCGGCGACACTAGGCGACAAGCGAGCAACCTGTCGCTAAGTATAACCTCTTAACTTATATCCTAAAAATTATGCTAGAAGTGGCTAAGGAATGAAATAGTCATGGTTATGTCCACGCAGCGTTTCGCATGCTCTTCCAACCCCATTTGGGAATACGGGCGTAATGCGTATGAGTGTGCATGTGAGAGAATCAATGGTATCCATTGTTCTGACACTCGGTAAACTCTGTCAGTCAGTAGTCAGTACTTAGTGTGACGTGTTCGTTGGGGTCATGCTGTGGCATACGATAAGAGCAGTCCCTCGAAAGCCGTCACCGATGTGTTAGCCGTACACGCTGTGTGACCTCTAATAAGAATATTTCTCAATTAGTTAACGTTTATCATAGGTTGCTTAGTGTCCTTACAGACGAAGTGCAAATTGTGAATGGCAGAGACTCGACGCGTCGGCGGCAGCAGTCAATACGTCTACGGCTGCCGTCGACATGTGGCGACGGCTAAAGTAGCCGTTGCCGTTCGCGCTTTACAGTTCGTTTGAAAGAAGCCTTTATAGACGTCTGAGATGGTTGTTCGTAGTTTAATTAATTTTCCAACCCAACATGCATATTTCATTTTTTTTTATTGGCGATCGTCAGGTTGAGCTGCGAGTGCGACGAAGAGTTCCGCCGCTGCCTGCGCGCGGCCGGCTCCAAGACCGCGAAGCAGATCGGCACGGTCTACTTCAACGCGCTGCAGACCAAGTGCTACCGGGAAGACTACCCTGTGGTCGGGTGCAAGAAACGCGGCGGGTAAATAAATAAATAAATATCATTGGACAATTTTTACACCAATCACTTAGTCCCAAAGTAGGCAATTTAGTGCCTGTGTTATGGGTACTAGACAATGGATAAACTTACTTATATACAGATAAACATCCAAGACTCGAAAGAAAACATTCGTATTCATCATACAAACATCTGCCCCGACCGGGGATCGAACCCGGGACCTTAAGCTTCACAGTCAGGTTCTCTAACCGCTGGACTATCCGGCCGTCAGACATTGTAGCGACTCTGGTGCCACCTGGCGTCCAGTAAACGAACTTCTTCCACAAACGTCATCAACGTTCTACATCGCATGTACTTACAACTTCCAACTTAACTCTGCGGACTTCGGTCCCGAGGCATAACATCTGCTTGAAATACCGCATTTAGATGCCAACTTATTTGGTTAGACCATTAATTTTACACCACAAGTAATACTTAGTGATAGTGATCATTATTTATAGTCAATCGCAAAGAATACCTAATCATATTATACTTAGTCGCCTCTAACGTCTAACGACATCCACGGAAGAAACGGAGCGGCGTCACTGAAACCCCAGCACAATTTAATTGGGTCTTGATCTGAAAAATATTAAATGTTATTACTTTGTATTGTGGGCGATGGGCTAGCAACCTGTCACTGCAATATCACGTTTAACCATCTGGATACCCTGAAATTGCTAGACGTGGCACTGATTTTATGAATTCATGTGCTTTGCCTACCCCTCTGGGAATACAGGCGTGAGAATATGTATGTATGTATGTATTACTTTTTCGCAGGTGGTTAAACAACAAGTGCTTGGAGCCGGAATACAACACGGATGGCGTCAGAGTTTACCAGTGGTTCGACGTGCCCAACTATTAAATCTACGTGATTGTTAATTGTTTGTTGTCTATGTTTAAGTGCTGAAATAAAACATAAGTTTGTTTTCCACCATTGTCTTTACTCTCCACACGCTGGTGTATTGTAGTACCTTCGAACCAATTGTTTTCTAACAAACCATAGAACCGACTTACAGTGAACGTCACAGGCGTAGCCAGGATTTAGTTTCGGGGGGG
>BHDV01022065.1:36023-46203 GCA_005406045.1 Adoxophyes honmai | reverse complement strand
CCCCCCCCTGGCTACGCCCATGGTGAACGTTATACCAAGTGACATTGCATTTAGGTACTTGACAAAGGAATCTTTATTGCGTTTACTGTGACAATGTTCTGTGCTGGATCAGGATTGTCAGGAATTAATTGGTTCTGTAAGTACAGTTTTTGCCATGGAAAAGTAAAGCGTGAAATTACTTATCCCCACTACTGTAAAATTTACCAAGGACTGCAAAGGACTATACCCGTTACACTTTCCACCATATTTGTCATTTTTTCGTTTTTTTTCTTATAGGTAAATTTTTATTTCCAAAGCCTTAATCTCCTGAAGAGTTTCATATAGGCTTTAAACTAGATAATTCTAATATAAATTAGACATTACTTTTATAGAATTGGGTCATATTATTATAGGAATTGAAAAGGATTAAGAGTAACAATTTTTATTTAATGTTTAATTTTTCTAACTAGGATCGATACATTTTTGATAATTATGTAATGACTTTATGATGAATATATAACGAACAAAGTTTGATGTGTTTCGTTAAATAAACCGGCCAAGTGCGAGTCGGACTCGCGCACGAAGGGTTCCGTACCAAAAACTGCAAAAAATCAGAATTTTTGTATGGGAACCCCCCTTAAATATGTACTAATTTTATATTTATTCAATTATTTATTTTTAAAGTAGATATTTAATTAAACATTCTGTGAGCATTTCAAGTATTTAGCTGTTACAATTATTTAAATAGACCCAAAACAGCAAAAAAACTGCAAAAAAAAATTAGGTTTTTTGTATGAGAGCCCCCCTTAAATACTAATTTTATTTTATTTTAATTATTTCCTTTTAAAGAAAATATTTAATTATATATTCTGTGAGCATTTCAAGTATTTACCTGTTACAGTTATTTAAGTAGACCCAAAATACCAAAAAAAAACACGTTTTTTGTATGGGAGCCCCCCTTAATTATTATAATTATTTTAATTTTAGTATTTGTTGTTATAGCGGCAACAGAAATACATCATCTGTGAAAATTTCAACTCTCTAGCTCTCACGGTTCGTGAGATACAGCCTGGTGACAGACAGACAGACAGACAGACAGCGAAGTCTCAGTAATAGGGTCCCGTTTTTACCCTTTGGGTACGGAACCCTAAAAAACTACACCCTTTTTTCATACTAAATTCAACCAATTTCATTACCTGAGTTAACATTCGATTAACTATCTTCGACATCTAGCTTTTGACGACGTGACGTCACGAATTTATCAAAACTCTGTTTGCATTACATTTCTGCACGAGAAAACTCGTAATTGATTATTTTACGTATTAACAGCGCATGAGTCTTTCATTGGTTAAACTACACAAGGTTAAAGAGATAAATATCATAGTCCCATTTCAGCTAACAAAAGTTATACATTACTTACTACCCAACAGATTACATTTCTTTCTTCACAATCATCTCACCAAAAATGTTGTTGAGCTATTAGTCTTTCTTCGCATTATTCACGATCAGCTTACCAAGGTTAAACAGGTATTCCCATTTCCCTTGACCCACGTAAGTCTGCCAGACCGTGGTGCTGCAGCCCAGACCTCCAGCGGCGATGCAGAGCGGGTACACAGCAGCAGCAGCCACCTTATTCAGACCTTTGGCCATACAAGCCTCTTTGTCCCGTCTACAGTCAGGATCGAACATGTCGTTGACGTCACAGTCTGGTCTACATCGCGCAGACCGTGCAGAGAATGCTGATCCCAGGAGAGCTAACACCATCACAATTACTATCAACTTTGGCTTCATCTTCCCTCGATCCACTTTGAGATGAGTATAGCTAGTGGAGATTTGACAGTTTTCAGTTTTCCAGATATTTCACTGTTGCCAGAAGCCCTAGTCGCTTCTTTGAAGTTGTCTCTCTATTTATCTAATTAATTTTAACCACAACTGTCTATCTCAAATAACTAATAAATAAACTGTCTATCTCTGTCTATTTTCCCGTGTGGTGCCGGGTTAGAATAGCACCTCCCCCTTTCTTCCCGTGGGTGTCGTAAGAGTCGACTCTGGGAAAGGGTTAGTGTATTGTGGGCGATGGGCTAGCAACCTGTCACTGCAATATCACGTTTGACCATCTGGTTACCCTGAAATTGCTAAACGTGGCACTGGATTTTCGAATTCACGTGCTCTGCCTACCTCTCTTGGGAATACAGGCGTGAGTATATGCATGTATGTATGTCTATCTCAAAAATTTCACATGAAAATAGACAAAATGCTCTGAATTGGTTACTATACGTTATGCCGTAACAGTGCGCGCTAGACCAATGACTAGTTCAGACACGTGATTTGAGTTATACATAGAGTCCTGTTGGCAAAATGAGGCACCAATATGTGACTCAGGTCATGATTCATGATTTTCGGAGGCCTCCCGATGTCTAACTGTCCCTATAAATATTCTGTTAGGAATTAAATGGTACTTTCAATTTGGGAATACCAGATCGGTTGGGTATTCCGAATATCATTAGATGCCGGGGTCAAAGTTGCAGGGCTAACGGCCTACGCGGAAGAGTGAAGTGGTTGTTCCCATTCTCATGTTATTGAATGATATGATGTAACTATATGAGTAACTCATCTATTTAGGTCGATCGACTGGATCGACGGACTCTAATTTATACCTTTGACAAATACGTACGATATTTTATTACTGTGTTGATCTAACGGAGAAGCTAGAGAATCTACTGGGTTGGCATGAGCTAGTAGTAGTAGTCTAGCTAGAGATGTAAGAAAATTGCAGGTGTAGACTACAGTCTTTCCCGCGCGCGTATCATCTCGCCTGTGTTGCTGTACTTGCTGTGCTAAGCCTACAGGGTGGGACAGGTGTGTAAAGGCAAGCGTGCGGGTCGGATTCCGCTTCGATTACACGGGCGTTGCGGCTCCCTTCTATCGGAGACGAAGATCTCACGGGGGAAGGGAATAGCAACGCCTGTGTCGGTGTACACTGAGAACAACGGTTACCTTTTCACATGGCTCGCAGTGAGAGAGGCGAGCCCGTACTGAGTACTTTCAGATGCGAAAAGGTAGGATGATACTGGGTCAGTGGCGTAGCTAGCATGGGTGACACCCGGGGCGGATATTCCAAGAGGCACCCCCCCCCCCTAGAATTCGATAGAAACGGTGAAAATAAAAAATGTTTTTTTTTTTTACCTTTTATAATTTTTCATTGACTATTAAAGTTCACAGCCGGGTGTCACCCCTAGGAGGGTGACACCCGGGGCGGACCGCCCCCGCCGCCCCCCCCTAGCTACGCCACTGTACTGGGTGGCGAATGATGGCGCACGCCTGTGGCCTGGGCAGCACACCCCGGCAACGTCTTCACGTTCGTGTGGTTTTCAGAGGATATGCCCATCTTCTCTGAGAGAGCTTCTGAGCTTCATTCCCCTGTGCTTTCTCGAGTCTGATATTCATAAGGCGCATTTTCCACACGCCAAGAAAAGGAGTGTAAGGTAAAATTGTCGCAGAAATACAATAAATAAAGAAGCGGCATTTGTATTATTTATTTTGTCTCAGCATATTTCATTGGTACATTGTTAAAGATTTATCCATTATAGTGTTCGCCATAATTCATCATTAAATATAATATACAACTCTTTATTTTTAAATTCTGCACACATGAATGCACGATTAATATACATAATTTATATTATTTCGTATAAATAACCATACGCGGTACAAGTCGTGATAAAAGATATGGATACAGATTTATAACAATGTATAAACAAGTGAACAACTTTGAACGGTGTTAGAAATAACGCTAGATATTTTATTAATGATAGAAAATGTTCAAATAGTACAGGTTATACATATATTATATAGATATGTAGCGTAGTGCTTAGCTAAAACATTACCTCAGGCGCACGCAATATGTACAACAACCGAATTATACATACATAGTTATACATACATTAACGTGGACTAATCAGTGGAAATACATGTTTTATATACGAATGGTTATTATTAGGAATCGCAAGCTAAATCTGGATTTATATGTGAAAAGGTTTAAACATGACTGGGTATACCGAAGCGATTATTTAAAGGACTTAATAAGAATCCCTTGTACGAAGTGAGCAATCTCGAAATAGCCTACTCGAAGCGAGCGCCGCTGCGCCGGCGCGCCCGCGCCGCTTCTACCAACCACGAAGCACCGTTAGACTTAAAAAAAAGTTTGGCAATGCGCACAAACCACAGGCAGGGGTGTCGACGCGGCACGGAGGCCTAACACCCAGCCCGACCACTCATGAATGGGCCCGGACACTAACCTCTCTAGCTGAGACAAAATATTTTGCCAAACTTTTTTTCGCTTTCAACAGTCACTTTAATTGTTAACCATAGTTAGAATTTTTTATTAATAAACCGCCAACGCATGATAAACAATCTTAGTCAATACTCTAAGATATCGTTTCGTAAAGTCTTTTCTTGCTTAGCACAATATAGGGTACTTATCATGACAACGCAGAAATGAACGACTCAAAAGGATTAAGTTACATTTTGATGAATCTCCCTTGGAAGCAGTCTTGTTGGTTACAGAACGAGCTAGCCTTTAGTGTAGACTAGTAATACATCTACTTAGGCAAGGTTTTTAAGTATTGGAAACACATGATAATACATAATTTTTGAAATCCACCGATTTATTAACATTAATTTAACAATCAATATCAAAACAAGACAAACTTTGTGTACTAGGACACTGTACAAAATACTGTGATTTTTTAACAGTAGAATTATCTATGCTTGTGTACATTAGTAGTGGTACGCATGTGGCTAGAACATGGTACACTATTCTCAGGGTAGGTATTGTGTGCATTAACCAGTGAGAGTTGCCTGTGCACAGTCGTGCATGTTATACACATTTTTCATATTCATGCCGCGTGGTAGAGTTACACTATTGGCAATTTTCTAGTGAACGCATAGTGCTGAGAGACTATGTCATAGACGTGCAAGTAAAATTCGTCTTACAACTGAAGATTTTGTTACAATTTACACGAAAGTCTTTAAAAGATACATTTTGATTACGCCGTGCATATTTTTGATTAAAATTCTATTGTCAGTCACAATTATTGTTTTAAGTAAATTAATTCAAATTGTGGAAATATTGGGTGGTATCAATATTAATTTCTGGGCGTTAGATTTTCACAATTTTCCTTTCAAAATTATAATAATGAGAAGTACCTATAACATAAATAACTTTTAACTACTAGGTAAATACATAATTACAATTCACCGAGTTACGCCGGTAGTAGGTAGGTAGGTATAAATTATGTCAGATCAGATCGTAGGTTTAACTGTTCGTTCAAAAACTCTTACTTATAATAATTAGGATTATACAAATGCAATTTCATTACAATTGGCGAAACGATTTAGACTAACTGGAGTTTTTTCGGCGGCGTTATTTGGAGGCAAAAACGTTTACGAAGTCATAAAGTAAAGCATTGTCGATAACAGGGAGAATAAACATATAAAGTCAGAGATGTACTGGGTGTAAAATATGTGCTGCGACAATATTGCACTTTTAAAGTTTGATTGTTTTTGTTTTTGGCTATTATTTTCCAATTAGGTTAACTTAGAACTGAATTGATTGCTGACGACACTTCTCGGAGGCCGTTTTATCCCCAAACGAATCTCTGTCTTGACTAAAAACATACAGAGATAAATATGATACTTACATACGAATTATAGAACTTCTCATTCGGAAAATTGATGTTAAGGTCCGTCCGTTCTCGAACTCGCTTTTATTAATCGCTCGAAGTTGCTTTCAGTAATTATAAGGTATAGTTACAAAGTAAATGGTACATAGGCATTTTAAAATTGAACTCATCGAAATTTTCTTAGTGATGAATGACGCAGAATTATTATGTAGTACAATTATTATTCTTAGAATGATAAAGATGGTATCACGTCTACTATCACAGAATATTATTATTTCGAGAATAACGTGGGGTCGGCGCACGCTCGCACAAGTTGTCTACTCCAACAGGTAGAAGGAAAACGGCTAAACATGTAACTAACTTCATTTATATGCAGGAATTGTTTTAATATTACTTTGATATTAATGAGTAATATGAATATGAGAAATTTATAATTATTTTCTGGCAGTTACTCATCGCAAGGCCCGGACGATAGATAACTCAAGCAGTGCGCCCCGCACACAGGTGCCCGAGAATGTTCTCCAGCCACCCGCGTGCGGGGGACCGCCCGCACCGCGGCTCCGCCGGGCGGCCCGCCCGCGACCGCGCGCCCGTCTCAGCCGACTCGCAGTCATCAAAGTCTTTTGAATACAGTTCTTGGTCAGAAGGACGGTTGCAACAGGACTTTGCAAATCTTTATTTCTTTGAACACAGTCATCAAATAAAATATATATAAAAAGAGAGAAACATTAAGTTCGAATACCTGTTTGTAAGTAAGGAAAACTCACAGCTAGCGATCGTAAACGTAACGTAGAAAATCACAACAACTATGCCACGAGGACTGTAAAGTAACAACTAGACAATAACTTCATTATAATTTCATATCTATACATACGACAATATGCAGTTACAATGCTATAATGTGTAAACAATTTATATAATCTAACAGACGGGCAAGAAGTCCGAGGGATAGAAAACGTACACACGACTACTCGAGGCGGACTGGCCGCCTCGACCGCGGAGGTAACTATCGAGACAGCACTAATATTGAATATTCACTAGACTGTGCGTTTATTGAATTCAATTAATATTTACATTTCTTACAGTACTCTCGTAGGGACATTACGGACCGTTCGGCCGGAGGGGGGAGTTCCGGGGCGCTCGGGGCTCAGGCGCCGGCGGCGCGCGCGCGCGGCGCCTCGCGGCCGCGGCGCCCGGGGCGCCGGCATTATTTGCCGCCCAGCCCGAACTTCATGAAGATCAGCTCCTTGCCCTTGCTGAGGATGTCGCCGCCAGGGGCCGTCATCTCGGTGAACTTCTGCATGAGGTTGGGCTGCGAGGTGGGCGGCTGCTGCGCGGGCGGCGGCAGCGGCTGCGCGGCGGGCGCGGGCACGACGGCGGGCCCGGCGCGGCGCGCGGGCGACGCGGCCGGCGCGGGCGCGGGCGCCGCGCTCAGCAGCGCGCCCAGCCCGCCCGCGGCCGGCGACTGCACCGGCGTGCCGGCGTTACCAGCGCTCGTGCGCGCGATCGTGCTCGCCGGCGGCGGCGCGGTCGCCGCGCCTCTCGCCCTCGCCTGCTGCATCACACTCCGTTACTCACGCAACAAAACAATTCAGAACACGTCATTAGCGGCGCAGTGCATTTGGTCGAATCCCGAAAGCGCTATAGTGCACTCAAAGTTGCAGCTCATCTGGCGTGCCAAAACGTGCGCTCGTAACATCGGAGCAGATACTGTGTAAAAACCTCCGACAAAATTCACTGCCAGGCTTGAACTCTATTCATGTCGTTAAAATAATATCTGGTGGAAGCTAATAATTGCTATTGGTATGAACTCTAAATTTAAATCAGCTGTGATTCTTTAAAATGTGGGCTTTTTCTTTTCAAAGTTGTATACATGTCTAATTTCAATTTCAATAGTCATGCAGAATTAGGTCAGAATTAAATCGATCGCAATTGTTTGAGTTAAAATTAGCAATGCTACAATTACAAGTGAAAATAATTACAATTTGTACAAGATACCTACGTAGTATAATAAAAGAAATATAAAATGTGCAATTATTTAAAACATGCATGCCATTCAACAAAGCGTGTGTGATAGAGACGAAAATTTAAACTTATTTAATTATCAGGTAGTGCAAGTTACATACTCGCAACGTACACAAGTTTACCATTATTTATGTTTACCGGACGAACTTTCACATGAAAGGAAGTAAGTATACCTACTATCAGGTCAAGTACCGTAGTCTCAGTACATCATGCTTTAAGTAACTACAACATAAAACATTCAAAGAAAGTAAATATGCACTATGCGATGACATAACGAATTGGAAGCTGCCAGTATGTTGTTTGTGGTGTTGTGATCCGAAGTGAATGAAATATCACCTGGCCCACTTCAGTATTAGTGTTGTTCACGGAGACAGGCAACACCTATACAAAATAATTGTCAGGCATTAGCATTAGGGTTGCCACCCGTACTTTATAATAAAGTATTGTACTTTATTTCAGGTAATTGTACTTTATACTTTATGAGAACAATAAAGTACACGAAAATACTTTATTTTTATGATTAGATTTTTTACAAAATTTACATACATATTCTCACGCCTTTTACACGCTTTTTACATGTTTATGTTTTTAAACATAAAAAAAAAATTGTACTTTATCTTGATACTATGTACTTTTTTTTTTCTTACCTATAATAACCAATGTACTTTAACTGCAGAAAAAAAAGGTGGCAACCCTAATTAGCATGACGGCGTGCGCGCGCGCAGCGCGGGCGACCCGCCGGCGGCCGTTCGGTATTCGCATATGTAATCGCACAGTACTCGAAGGATCACATTCACAGGCCTCTGAGAGATCGTCATACAACATGGTGAATGGTCTATGGTATTCTGATGTGAGTGAAGTATACGCCAGTGTTAGTTTGTACTAGTCGCTGTATGGTCTGGTCCGTATCATGGCATGATGCTAGTGATGTAACAAATGCTCGCCACGACTATGTCCGTCCCGGTACAGAGGACCAACTGAGCTTCGGGCTAGCTTACAGTACCAAACGCCCCTGAGGATACACTGAGCGTAACAATGAATCGCAAGGTAAACAAACATAGATAAACAAACAAAATAATGAAGAAAAAGAAAATAGTGAGAAAATAAATGTAGAGAGATGAAGTGACAGTTCAACAAAAACGACTAGTATCGTTGCATAGTATATTTGAAACAGTATTCTTGTGGGTCGATTATATACGGTATTATTTTTACCTGAGAATTCACCTGTTCTGGATTACTGGCGCATGTGTTGTGGTCTAACTGAGAAGGGGGAAGAGGGCAGGCATCTAGCAAACAGACAATACACACAACATATATAGTGACCACAGACAACCACTTGAATCTTGGATCACACCTCACGCACACCGTGACTTCTGTGCTGAGTATGTTGCGTGTATTTGTACAGATTAGCCTACCCGCTCTCGTGAACTACCGTGTCAGACTGTTGCGTGACATCAGGGAACGTGAAAACAAAATAAAAACAGGACAGAGAGTTGGATAGATAACGTAGACAAAAATAATATAAGGTGTCCTTAATCATAAAGTGGCCAGAACACTATAACATCATACTTCGCTGCCGGACATGTGTTCGAGATGGGAACGACAGGCTATCACTGGGTTGTGGCTGTTATGCTAAATCCGCGTGAATCCAGAACGTTTCCTGAACGATGTTTGTGACTGTGTAATCCAAGATAGTGTTCATTAGCAAAGTGTACACCAAGAGTCTTTGTGCTCCGTAGATTGCAACCGGACTCGCGTTGTACAAAAACATCCCGTTTTACTTAATGTATCAAGTTATTTCAGACATAGGTATAATTATTAGCCGGCTGGTTCACGTATCATCTCAAATAGCCAGGTAATCTTATAAAATTATGAACACTCCTAAAGGATAATTAATTGGGCAGATAGTTATTCCTATGTAGAACCGCGAGTGTCGAGGGATGCAAAACGGAACGCGTCGTTCGAGACTCTAACTCGCAACCCGCCGAAGCGAGTCCCGTCGCAATCGCAACACCGTGTACAGGAAAAATGATAGAGGGTACCAGAGCGAAATAGCTAGCGTCTCTCAGTAGTCACATAGCAAGTCCAAGGTGCAAACATGAAACACTCAAAGCTCTCAGTGATCGGAACCGAACCTAATCGTCATCACTGAACTTACCAAACTCGTTTTTTAGTTATTTTTATACAGCTAACAGGGAGAGTAACTAGGACAGCGAATATTGAAAAGCTGGTCGCGGCTAGGGTTACCGTTGGGAGTCGAGTGGGGATAGGTGAAGAGAGGGTTCGGAGGATCCTATATCACCGTGTTACGATGCGAGCCTCGTGGGTATCAAATCACCTGCCAGTGTTTAGATTACGGGGAGGTTACTGCGTTTATCAGGCGTCGGTAACCCTAGTCGCGGCTCTACACAGTACACAGAGAGCGTGATGTGGTGTGTACCTTTTCTGTGGAGGGTGCGCGGCGCTGGCTGCACGTTGTCGCGCGGCGGCGG
>BHDV01022065.1:17630-34045 GCA_005406045.1 Adoxophyes honmai | reverse complement strand
TTGCTGCTGCTGCTGCATATTTAAATCTAGCTTGACGTGAACATCTTAGAGGCGGTCAGCGAGGAAGTGCGCAGCGAAACTGCTCAGCTCTCAGACTTTTTTTCTTTCCTTTTTAAAATCTCTACCAAAATCTGGTAAGTTTTGAACCAAATTGCGCGCTCCCTCGCTCGCTACTGCGAGGATGACCCAGTTTACCCTAAACCACAGGCATCAAATATTGCAAATGCAAGCGGATTGCTCAAAAAGACGCATTGCATTAGAAAATTAAAGAATTGAAGTCGTTAACTACAGTCATGCTCCAATATCAGGAAGAAAAGAGTCAAAGTCAAAGCTGATTGGGGGCAAAGATGAAGTTAGTGGTAAGGAAGGTCAAAGAACCTGATGGGGGTTAGGAGGGCGGCCCCGCTCGTGGTGCGTCCTCGGCGCCGGCTGGTAGGGCTGCGGTGCCGCCGCGGCGCCGGGGAACGGGGGCTGCTGGCTACTTGGGAACTGGCCGGCTGGTTGATAGGGGGGTTGCTGCGTGCCATGGTAGGCTTGTGTATTCGGGTACGGCTGACCCGATGGCTGCTGCGACGCTTGCGCTGGTTGGGACGGTTGCTGCTGACGTCCGTACGAACCAACACATTAATAAGGTTAGATTTTCCATAACAAAGCCAATAGCAATAGTTCAAGCTCATAGCCACATTAATCCTTCATTGGCGTTGCGTTCAAGCGATAGAAACGTTACCTTCTCCTCGGCCGATAAAGATTAAAACATTCCTTCGTAGCTCTAGTCAACCCCCATGCACAACGAAAGCTAGCGTGCAGCGCTTACACTTGAAACCATATCATTCATAGCAGATAGAATACATTAGTCGATCTTAATTCAGTGCTTGACATAAATGCGTATCAACGATTTGTAACAAATACACTCTCGTCCGGAATTCATTTGAGTTTTGTCATATTTAAATTCGCTCCCCGGCTAATTCTTAAGTGAAACATTTAGAGATCGAATGTGGTAGTGTGTGACGGGAGGTGTGGGTCGAGTGTCGCGTCGAAGCCAAGACAACATGCAGGAACAACCATACAGACGGCGCGCATGCTCGAGTGAGTGATCTGTATCGAGTGCTGTGTGGCCGAGTGCCGAGTGGCGTCTGACGTCGGGTCGGGAGCCCCGAGTGCGGGCGCGCCGGCGAGGCGTCGGGCATCGAGGACGTACATTAACACAAGTGAAGATGACAACACAGATACACCGAAAAGTGGAAACTCGTGATTGGGATAGATTCCGCAAAAAGTTGAAATTGAGAGAGAGCATGTGAAAGGTGAGCACATCGATGACAGCTAGGAGAGTCCCAGACCTGCGGGCGGCGGCGCTCGTCGTCCTCGCTACCCAGCTCCGTGGCTCCCTCTTTAGTGATTTCGATGGCCGGTATCCCCGATTGCTGATACCACACGGTCATTCAGTATTTAAAATACAACAAATTTACTCTCAAATAGGATAAAAGAACATTAAATTAAATTTTGTATGGATGTGCTGACGGGATGTTCGATGTTGATGTCGGATGTCAAAGTAATGTGATGGCTGCGTCGATTGTGATGTTGACATGGTATTTGTTGCATCAACACTTGGTAGTTAGTAGATATATAATTATAAAGTGAGATAGAACAACATGAAGCAGTTTCACTGACGCGTGTCTACTGAAGTGGTCATAGACACTACGAGTAGTGAACAGAGCAGGTGAAGCCGTTACGAAGCGAAGTGGGAAGGAGGAAGTTCCGTGGAAGCGATCGACTTCTCCTAATATACTCGTGAGCTACAGTTACATTGATCATAAATTTAAAGTTCCTGCATTTATCATGTCGCACGACGTTGGTAGAGCGAGTGAAGGTTAATGTGTTGATGAGTTAGGACGGTATGATCTAAATGTTATCAGATATTTAGTAAACTTTACGCAGAAAGACTCTAATGATTCTCGATCATTTGATGACAGTAGTATAATCATACAATGGTCGGCATCATAGTCTACATTCCGAATTGGTTTTTAGTTCTTCCCTCTATAATTCTATAAGACTTCTAATAGTAAACCATTCACTGAAATAGTGGCTTGTCTAGAGTAGAAGGTTAAAGTTCTCAATATATACTTAACTAAAATGTAGGCGTAAATTATAATTATGTAACTGTTTTCTACAATCTTTTCTTCTCTACTTTAATGTGAATATAATATAGAAGCGGGTTAATATTTATTTCATATGCTGATTATATGACTACTTTAGTATGTATATTACGATACTATTAGAAAACGGGCACACTGTGTAAGTTGATAAAACAAATCATATAAAACTCATTACGTAACTAAGAACAAACCAAAGGCACTCTCAAACTCATTCTAAACAAATCAAACAGGTGATATAAGAACGTTAAAAAGAAAACAAAGAAGATATTTGAAAAGACGTGTTAAAATTCCTTACCGAAGGGGTTATTTTGTCGAATATACTCTTTAGGAGGCCTGTGCCGAATCCGCTCGCGGGCTACGGAAAGGTGTAACAGTTATGTGAAGAGCGAGGTTAGGTTAGACGCTAGTGGCATGGGCTATCATGAGCTTCATGGATGGTCTGTCTGTGTCACAAAGTACAAGCTCTTTATCTGTTCTAGGTATAGGTAGATTTGTAAGGTGTCGTGCGTTGTATCGGGTATCGGCCAATAGCACTAGGACTACTACTGATCTAGTCGCAAGCAGTAGGTATGCATTTAATTTTGAACGTTCGAGCCGAGTGCATAGCTATCGATGTCGCACGTGGTGGTGTCGCGTCGCGTCGGAGACGAGGCCTGCGGAGTGCCGGCGACAGAACCACAGGAGATAGTATAGAGAGTGCAGTTTGCAACACTGATGGACGCGACGAATGCTCTCGCCGGCGGGCAGCGCGGCGCCCGAGACCAGTCGTCGCGTCAGAAGAGAGCAATGACACTGATAATTATAATGATAGCTAAAGACACAGACGAAGAAGATCTTCAGAGATAAAATCAAAATATGAAGCTCATTTACATACTTGATCAAGATCATATAAAAGAAATGTACTGGCGAACTCAAATATGAAGGTACACACAAAATATACAACACTAATTTGCAAACCAATGTAGACAAGGTGCCGTGACAACGAACATTTAGGTAGTTAGAAATAATGAACACTTAGCGATATATATATTAGGTATACAGTAATTCTCTAAAGGAAATCTTTATTCAGGTATCATATTTGTTGAAGGTCATGTTTAAATGTGTATAGTTAGATTAAGAGTTTCATTGTTAGGCGTCGAGATCAATGACATAATTATCATCATGAATTAATAAAAAAAGGTCACCTGAGCGGCGTGAGGGTCGTGCCGGTTGGCCATGGGGAATATTTCTTTGTCCGAGAGGTTCTCGTCGTGCTCCAGCACCTGCTGGTGCTGCTGGTAGGGCTGCGGGCGCGGCTGCTGCTGCGCGCGGAAGCCGGCGCCCGGCGCGCCCGGCGGCAGCGGCCCGCGCGGCCCGCGCGCCGCCACGCCGCGCAGCACGGCCGGCGGGATCGGCGTCGGCGCGCTGTCGCCGGACTGGCTGTCACGCGACTTTGTACGAACCTGAAAACAATGCGCACATGTCAACGAACACAGTGTGAGCGTCTACAGAAGACCAATTAAATAAAAGACATGAAATATTGCCAAAACGTAGCGTCCGGTAAGCCAATAAAGCTACATCGAACCGTACTCACTGTGACACATTTCGGATTGAGCCCGATCAACTTTCCGATGTCGATGAGCGCGTGGTCCCCGGTGGGAGAGTCCACGTCCGTGACCTTCTTGCCGTCGGCGTACACGGCGTACCCTGTGACGGGCCCGGAGGCCGGCGGGCGCAGCACGGGCTGCCACGTCACCAGCAGCGTGCCGTCCTGCGGGCCCGCTTCCACCTGCGACACCGCACCAATCACCACCAACAATCCAGCCGAATATTCCTCATGCTAGCCAATTGGGTTTAATCGCACCAGCTTCGAACACAGATCAACAAGCCACATCGACGGAATGAGACACAGGCGGGGAGGCTAACGACACAGGGAAGCGATGGAACCATCAATACAATTTTGTTGTGGAGCTGGATTTATGGTTGCGATTGACGCGACATCCTCGAAACGGTCGGACGTGCTGTGTGCTCTGAGGTTGTGTTATTATTTGAAAGAAATAGGGTTGTGTTAGTTTCCGTGTTAAAGTATAAATTCGTCCATCTCACACTTTGTGGAGCATTGGAAGCTAAATTTGAGTGCGTGTGCTCTTCCTTTGAAGCATTCTTGTCATCAAAATGTTTTGTTGACTGTCCACAGGATGTTGGTTTGGAATGCCGGAAATGTATTTATACATACATACGATATAACATAGATTACAATAACCAGCGAGCAGGAAATGTGTATATAAAAGTTTGGGTTAAAGCATGCTTGGTACACTTCATGCCAGTATTTAAGCGCGGGATGGGCACGTACCATGATTTCGTTTGGCGGGTCGGGCAGGCCTTTTGGCAGCGTCCGGAAGTCGGTGTAAGCGCCGGGAGCCTCCTCTATCGCTGTGCCGGAGGGCGGGCCCGCTCTCAAATGCTTCGCGCGCACCGTCACCCGGTATTGAGTGCTAGGCGACAAGCCTGTGATAGTATGGCGGTATACTCCTGGTTTCACAGTTCGGACCTGCAGATATATCAAGATATTATATGAAAGTGAGGGGCTGGTTCAGGGAATATTCTATTAATTCAAGTGTAATTTGTTTCTTTGGGTTGTATTGATTGAATACTAAGTAGTTAGAACTTCTCTGACCTTCTATGATCAAAATATTTCAATAATCGTTGTAAATGATTTTTCTACATTTCAGGACACAATGTGACAGTTAAAATGATGATGAATATGTTATCTTCATTGGCAATAGATATTTACAACACCAGGTACTAACCTCAACATTGTTGACGCAGACGACGTGCTGGTGGTTGGAGTTGGCCGGCAGCCAGGAGATGACGGCTTGTGAGCAGGTGACACCGCTGGCGCGCACACACGTCGGGCCCATGTTGGCAGTGTCCCTCCCAATGACCATAGTGCAGGCAGCGTCGCGGGACGTGCGCCGAGTCACGGTTACAGAACGAACGCTGATACGGTGCGGCTGTAGAGAAAACTGTGAAAATACTTGCTCCATACTCTATGAAGGACATGCACCAACTCAAAAATAATGTCAACAGAAAAGATCTATAAATAAAAATCCCTTGAATTCACTCACCCGGTTAGAGTCAACGCCTTCAACCAGAGCCCGCGTACGCTCCGAAGCTTTGACGGTGGTCTTTAGCACTCCATCCACGTAGACATGATAACTCTCGATGTTAGCTTGCTGGACACCCTCGGGCGCGGTCCAGCCGATGAGCACAGACTTGTTCAGCTGCCGTTCGAGCGTCAACTGCCGCGGCGCCGGCACTAGCGACGAGAAAAACAGCTCGGCTGTCGTGAATCGCAAACGATCGAGTGCGAGATATGCGAAGCGTGCAGCCGGGAAGGGAAGATAAAGATACCGCTGTAGATGGCTATTCTATGCTATAGCTAAACGATAGTCATATGTTACCGTTTGAGAAGCGCGTGGGGCAAGAAAGAGATGACATTCTTCGAGAGTCATGCTATTTGACTTAGCAATGAAGCAATGGAAAATACAAGCTGACTAAGGATTCTGCTTGGGCATATTATCCATATTGCTGCGTTATCTAAGACAACTTGTATACTTATCAATTTATTCATATCTTTCTTATCCCAACTCAACGTCTAATATTATTAGGCTAAGCATCAAAAACTTCGTTATTTGTATGAGGTGGTTGAATTTTCACATGCTTTAAATGTGAATATAATGAGATGCTCATATCTAGTGCTTTAAGGTCAAATTGATGACAGTGGTGATTTTTTTCAAAAAAGTAAAATTTTTGATATACTGTCTAATCTGAAATGTAAACGGTTTTAAGATTTTTCTACGACCTAGGGCTCTAGAAAATGCAATGGTGCTTACCGTTGTCATCGTCTTCAGGGCCCTCGCTCAAGTCTGCTACTTCACTCAAGCGAGCCACGTCGCGGCTCAGGGAGAGATCGCTGATGGCAGTCGTAGCTGATTCATCTGCATCACGCAAAGTGGCTACCACCGCCTGTGGACAAGAATGATTTAAATGTTCTCGAGTATAAGCAACACAGTAAGGAAACGCGCATCCACTAGAAAGATTAATAAAGACAGCATGCTGATATACATTTGAGGAAACTTATGGTTAATGTTAGACGATATAAATATGGGACTTTACCTGATGGAACTCCAGCAAGTCGTCTCCAACAAGCCGCTGTACAAAGTTAGCGGGCACTAGGCCACGTCGTCCGTCCAGCAGTTCCGCGTCCAGCATGGCTGCATTCGAGTCAGGTGGACCCCACACTAGGAGGTAGTCGCCAGCGCATACTGATAGCTCGCCTTCCGCGCTCTCGATGCTACGGAATAAGACAATTTTACTAGTGGAATATTAAAATAGTAAAGTTTCTTGCAGTGGTTTAAAATAATAAACTTACTCTGGTGGGTCGTATGAAAACCGGGCGATGTAAACGCAACAGCGACCTTTGCCAGGGATGTCCAGCATGTCAACTTGACCTTCTTGGGTCTGGGCAGTTCCATTCATGTAATGCGTGTTTCGAACTAAAACGAAGTAATCATACCATTAGAAAACCGGTTAAAACTTTGTTCTATTTTTTTTATTGAAGAAAAAACTTACTATCCATTTCCAATCCAGAATTGGGCATGATTCTAGACAAAGCTCTTTGGTTTCGGTCGTGGCTGAACCCCGAATCTAATGCACCTAATCTATCAGTTCCAAATTGGCTATCTAATCCTAAGGCCCATGAGGGTTGGTGCGGCGTGACCGGGGTCGCCACTCTCCCCACGCCCGACGTGTTCGTCCCGTATCTTCCCATTCCAAGATCAATTTCTTCTAGAGGCTTCAGTTTAATGTTCATCGTGTTCGTTCCTAATCCACTAGAAAGCAACGGATTCGTGTAGGTGCCAGTCCCACCGCCGTAAACGTTCGTTCCTGACAAACTTGTGTTCAATCCTCCAAGTTGCGTGGCAGTGGTAAGGTTAGACAAAGCATTTCCTAGTCCACCAGTCAAGGTTGATTGCAATCCTCCAAGCGTACTCGTCAAACCACCAGACAGGCTGGTCTGTACGTTATTCAAGCAACTCGTCAATCCGGTTCCCGCCATGGTCCCTGTCAACGTAGGGCCAGACAGACCGCCTCCCAAGCTGATACCCGATACATTTCCAGTTATGTTTTGCAAATTACTCTGCAAGCCCGCCAAGGTGCTGGAGATCTGCCCAATATTGTTGACGAGGGGTGCCGTGACGGGGTTTGTGAAGGTTACTTGGTGGGTGTTCGGCAAGCCGTAAGAGTTGGTGGAGTAAGCAGAAACAGGGTTAGAGTAGGAGGTGGGGTTGTGCGCGCTCATAGAGTAGGCGACAGAGTTGGAGCTGGGGGCTGTGAACTGGCCAGTGGCGTGCAGAGCCGACAGGGTGGGCATCGTGTTGCTCTGGCAGATAGCAACTTGGTGGTGGCCTGCGCTCGTGTACGAGTGCGGCAGCGGCGAAGGCGCCGGCGAGTGGAAATCGCCAAGCGCCTGGTTGGACCCACTCGTCTGCATACCTAGGCCAAAATATACACTCATAAGACCAGAGATATTTATTAAAGTTGAAATAATGTTCATTTCAAACTACGTTTTAATAACTGCTTTCTAACTCTACTTTAGACCTTGATACTCATGCTCAAAATTATCTCTAAGCCTTAAAACTAAAAAATAAAAGAAGCTATCGATACTTACATCTGTGTAACCTACCGTGCGTGGTGGACCTGGTGTGCTCGAGCTCGGCCAGGATGCGGTTGTCTTGCTCGATCTTGGCCATGATGCGCTCGATCTCGGAGGCGGGCTGGTGCTGCTGCGCCGGCTGCTGCGCCCAGCTGCCGCTGCTGGGGTTGCCGCGCGAGCGCATCGGCGCAGACAACTCCAGTTGCAGTTCTTCACAACGCACATTTTCTAGTGCAGCCTATGCAAGATGAGAGATTAAATGGAATAAAATAGTGACCAGAACCAATATAGATTCAAAATGGTGTTTCGCAAAATTGATCATGAATCATCATGTGTTGTTTGTTACCTAAGGCAATGACAATGGTTCCGGTGTTAACTTTAATGAGATATCCTTCTGATGTAAATAGCCTTTTTGATGATATCAAAAATCACTCACATTCCTCTAACATTATTTCTTAGTTAGATTGAAGTAGCTGAGTGTAGCTTTAGGGCAAGCTCTAAAAAAATAAAAATGTTCTATCTATTCCTTGGAAAACGTATCGGCGTGGAAGTTTTGGAGATTGGTCGGTACCTACAGTTCTATCAGATTTAAATAGGTATAGACTTATCGTCTTCTCCAGAGTTTATTTAGATCGGACTGATAGATTTACCTATGTTAGAGTTTTTTTATCCGTTGAAGTAGGTTTAGACTTCCAACTTACTCCTCTAAGGCTCCATAGTAACAACATGTCTTACTTTTTTCTCCAACTCCCTGGCTCGGGATTGCAGCTGATCCACAGGCAGCAGATCGGCGAAACTTATTATTGCCTTCAAGGCTCCATATTAACAACATGTCCTACCTTTTTCTCCAGTTCCCTGGCTCAGGACTGCAGCTGGTCGACGGAGTGCGCGTCGAGCGGCGATCGCTGCGCGGCCCGCAGCTGCGCGAACGCGGCGAGACTTACTATCTCCTTCAAGGCTCTATACTAACAACATGTCCTACCTTTTTCTCCAGCTCCCTGGCTCGGGACTGCAGCTGATCGACGGAGTGCGCGTCGAGCGGCGATCGCTGCGCGGCCCGCAGCTGCGCGAGCGCGTCGGCGTGCGCCCGCTCGGCGTCGGCGCGCGCGCGCTCGGCCTCGCGCAGCCGCCGCGACAGCGCGTCCGCGTCCGACATGCCGCCGCCGTAACCGCTCATACTCTGGACAGAGAAAACAAAAGGCTAGAAAAGGCTGCGGTGACAAATGAAAGATGACATTAATAATTGTGGCTCCTCTCTACTACTCAAAGGATGGCTGGCAGAGATCCCTTTTAGGATAAGTCCGTCTTTGTAGTTCTTACTGACGACCTACCTAGCAGGTAGCTTTATAATTTAAAATGCTTTAACATAAGATTTACCTCTATATGTAGGTATGTTGTGTCTATCTGTTTGATTGTATTTGAAAGTAGGTAGATTTTCTTTCAATGGTTTTTCCACGGCTATAATGTAGAGCTACAATAGGCTCGGACGCTAAATTCATTGTCTCTGTAGTATCAGATTAGGACAAAATCCCTCAATTTCTCCCGTGGACGTCGTAAAAGGCGACAAGCTAGCAACCAGTTACTATTATTACCTCCATCATCCGCTTTTATGCTTAAAATTTTGTTCGAAGTGACTGTGAAACGTATACTCTTCAGCCTATTCCAACTGGAAACACTGTGAAACACAGGCGTGATTGTACGTATGTATGTTTTCTTACCTCAACTAAAGTCAACTAAGCAACCATTTCTAAACCAGCTCATTAGCTCAACCACACTAAAAGCCAAAGCTCGCCCGATTTATATAAAGCTGAGTACATTACGATAATCCACCGGCAAATTATCGATCGCTCTTTATCGCTGACGTCGGTATCGATAGGGCACAATGGCCCAATCTCGGCGAGAGATAGGGCTTTGAGCCTTATGAATGGCACGGCCTTATGGCGGGACGTCATTTGCACGGATCATGCCTTAGTTAGGTACAGGAATTATGGTAGAATATTTACTATTTAATATTATGGTAGGAGTATTTACGGTAGAACTAGGGCTTGGTTCACATGAGTGAAGTTAACACCGGGCTGTAAAATGAAGAAATAAAGAAATGTATTTTTGTTATATCCTATTTCCTTCAAAATGTATTTATTTTTTATTGTTTCATGGAATAAAGGAACTAAAAACTAACTAACTATGACAGCTGCGTGGCGTGTTTTTGCATCGGCTATGCAGCTACGCTGGACAGTAGCTGTCTACAGCTTTCGATTGAGAATATTTGCGTTGTAAGGAACTGAATACAGACTGTATAAAATACAGAATGTAGCTAGATATCTACAATTATGCATATTAAGCCCGCTCTACACTCGCGGCGCGAAGTCGCTCCGTGAATTCACGGCGTGAATTTACGCAGCGGCTACGCATAATAACTAAGCGCGAACGCAAGGCGTGAACAACATCTACACTCGCGATTCGCGGCTTTCGCGGGCGTTCGCGGGTGTTCGCGTCGCGAGTGTAGAGCGCGCATTACATTTAGGTACATCCATCACGCCTGTATTCTAGACTGGGGTAGAGAGAGCACACAAAACAGTAATACCTAATGAATGAAATCTTCTTCATTCATTCAATGTTGAGAAGTATGGATAAAACATAAAAATATAACTCGAAGAGCTCCATATTTTCGAAAGATTGGAAAACTTCAATACATCATCACGCTGGTGTTCCCAAATGGATTAAGCAGAGCATACGAAGCAAACCAAACTACGACTACTTTACGTTTCGTAGCCTCTTCCAACACAATGTTCAGGATTTAAGTTTAGAGACAACAGTGACAGTTTGCTGCGAATCGCCTAAAACATACCTTAAACTACATACACACATTAATATAAAAATCAATCCCTGTTCGTCGTCTCACTGCAACTGGAAACTGGCCGATTTAGCTTCAAACGATGAGAAAATTTTGAAAAGAAAAAATATCTTAGGCGGAAGGAAAATCACCAGGGCCGGGCTAGATAGTAACAATCAAATAGCCTAATTAAGTAAAATCCGTAAAAAAAAAAGCCGTGGTAGCCCAGCGGTTTGACCTGTGGCCTCTCAAGCAGAGGGTCGTGGGTTCAAACCCCGGGCTCGCACCTCTGAATTTTTCGGGATTTATGTGCGATATCGAATTTGATATTTATCACGAGCTATTCGGTGAAAGAAAACATCGTGAGGAAACCTACACACAGCGACGAAGTAATTTAACGTTGTGTGTCAAGTTCCCAATCCGCACTGGGCCCGCGTGGGAACTATAGCCCAAGCCCTCTCATACTGAGAGGAGGCCTGTGCCCTGCATTGGGACGTGTATAGGCTGATGATGATGATGATGAAGTAAAATCCACTTAAAATCAGTGGATGTGAAGAGTACCTACCTATCTGAGACCACAACAAACCCCAACAATTGAAACGCTGTTCAACTCGTATATCAAAGCCCATTGATTCGCATTAGGGATGCATACGTCACCGACGCCGCTCTGTCTCGCCAGCCAGACAGCCAGACTCGGCCGCGGGACTTCGAAGGACCTTTACAGCTGATTCCGAAAGTAGGGCGGAAAGTAAAATGTAGCTAACGTCACTGGCTGTTGTGAAAAGCATTTTTACTTTGACGGAGAAATAGTCGTTACGTATGATGAAGCGATCCGTTAGTAGGTATAGTAGAAAAAAAATCGTAGACGCTTTTAGCACCATTTTTAGTATTTTAGTTTTGAGGTCAGTATCCTGTCGCCTAGAACATAATCATAACATATTTCCTAAGTCGCATCTCTTACGACATCCATCCACGTCTTTCCGAGAATGAGTGTTACCCGACACTGCATGACTAAAATGTTTCTAAAGGTGGCTCCAAAACGTGACATAATAGTAGTTTTGACTATGTAACGGTTCGTGTCCCCTGTTTTCCCCATTTGGAAAGATAGGCGAGATGTGCGTATCCCTACTTCCCTACTAATATTATAAATGCGAAAGTAACTCTGTCTGTCTGTCTGTCTGTCTGTCTGTCTGTCTGTTACGCTTTCCCGCTTAAACCTCTTAACCGATTTTGATGAAATTTGGCACAGACAATCTCCAGACCCTGAGAAAGGACATAGGCTACCTTTTATTGCGAAAAAAATTTAATGCCCAAAATAACTATTCCACGCGGACGAAGTCGCGGGCACAGCTAGTGTCAAATAAACGACGGTAGGTATTCATTCAATGGTTTAGAGCAAGAAAAAATCAGTCTGTTAAAAGTGCTAATTATGATTGGATGTAGAGATGAAAATCGTAATGGGCCTGATCTAGAAACAAATCGAATCTAGCTATTTGTCTAAGACTACTTAAGAGGATAGGAGTCGCGCCACTTCTCCATACAAACGTAGTCCCTTGTTTTCTACGTGAATAATGACATTAGAGCAAAATTTTTTTTTTCACTTTTGTATGTGTTGTGGATATGCCCCTACGATTTGCTTTAATCGATTTTCTATTTTTTTTATATTTTTTATTTTTTTTTATTTAGAGTATCGATAAAAGCAAATCGTAGGGGCATAGCCACAACAGATACAAATATAATGTAAAAATTTTTTTGCTCTAATGTCATTATTCACGGAGAAAACAGGGGACTACGTTTGTATGGAGAAGTGGCGCGACTCCTATCCTCTTAATAAGTATGTAAACAGGTAAATGACTTGTTTTGTTTTGGAATTATAATAGCCCATTAAAATAAATGTCAAGAAACACGTGCTCAAACGTAAAGAGTGCGGAAACTTAGCAGAACAGAAGCACTATGCAGGTAAGGGATCCGCAACGGAGCCTAATTATCCGCCTGGCGCCTGTCCAAACGACCTACCACTATAGATCGGGGACAATGGCATCCCAAGAAAATGTGTAATTAAACCAAGTCAGGCCATTAGCATAAAGCTCCACCGAGTTTGGACTAAAAATACAAGAAGTCCGTTGGCTTTCTATAAAATAATTTTATTGAGTATTTACAAGTAATTTCATCAACAATTGTATTAGTTTCAATGCAAGCTGATTGTGCTTTTTTAAGTGAAGTGAGTCAAACGTCTTGAAAAATATGAATAACTCACATCTTAGATCGAGTTTAGCTCGACATGTTTCGGGCTAATCGTTAGGCTGCCTGTCCACTGGAGCGCAGCGACAGCGAGACACCCGAGCGGGGAGCGTGGTAAAAAAAATCCACCAAAAGAATTGCATCCACTGAAGAGAAGTGGAGATTTTATGCAATTCTATCGGTGGTCTCGCTCACCGCTCCGCTGGACAGTCAGCCTTAGCTCTTCAACTATGAGCCGCTGCGGCTTCTACATAAAGGGCCCTATACAGATTGGCCCGAAACATGTAAAGCTAAACTCGATTCAAGACGCGAGTTATTCGTACTTTTCAAGATGAGTGGGACGGTAGTTTCATGTTCGAAGTTTAATTTGTTTTGCAATATTTGCTCACAGACAAATAAACAAACGAGAACCGGGGTCGATGAAACTAAAAGATGCACGATGGTACCTATACTATGTTTGTGGCACATGCCTCTAAAGAACTTGTACACACATAAGAAGAAAGAAAACAGTGTCTCAGTCAGTGTCAGTGTGTTTAATGTTCAATGTCACAGTGTCTCCAATAAAATAAGCTTGTAAAAAGAAAGCGATCGCTCTGATTAAAAATACAAAAAGATAATCTTCCTTTACAATCACGAACTTCTCAATGTATAACCCCACGACGCCGAAGCAGTCTTCAATAACAACTATTTATGAGTCCACGTCTACAGGCTGCCGTGAAACTTTTTAAGTTCTTCGAGCAAGTTTGCTGGCGGCACATGTGGCGACAGTTATTGTGGCCATCATCCCAACTTACGTAGCTAGTGTCTAACGACCGTCAGAACGATTCCCTAAGTACCTATATGTATGTATGTTGAAAATGTAGAGATGGCAGTCTAAAAACACACAAATCACAAGTAAACTATTAATCCTAACATTAAATCAAACCATGAACCGTCTAGACTAAGGAAACTATCGAACCATTCATTAACCATTTTATACCCTTAACATTTCTTGGTGAATGAATTCTCGGCAGTAGAGTAATGATTTGGTTTTCTGTGCTGATTATCTCTGTTCATAATCAGGTTACTGTTGACTTAGCGAGTTTTCTTTACGTGTATAATACATGTTGTGGTTGATATTGCACCAGATTTTTTTAAATTATTATTTCTGGAAAAAAATACTGCGCCAAGTTTTTTGCTGCGCATTCTTCTTGGCAATCATGATCTTTACGAAGCGCTGGTTCTCTAAAAAAAAACTGACCCTAGACAGGAAATACTTTTTGTCAATACACTTGTGCAACTGAAAGGCTACGTGCAGTGATAGGGAAGATAAATTAATTTTATAATTTTATTCAATAGCCACAATAAAATTAATAAAAATTAAACATCAACACCAAGTTTTCGATATTTTAAATCCTTAACTCTCATCTACGTTAAAAAACTAGCATGCTTATCATGTGACTGTCTGCTAGTTATATCTTAATTAGGGTTGCCACCTTTTTTTTCTGCAGTTAAAGTACATTGGTTATTATAGGTAAGAAAAAAAAGTACATAGTATCAAGATAAAGTACAATTTATTTTTCTTAAATTTTATATTTAAAAACATTTTTTTTTTGCTTTTTGCATTTCGTATCAAATAAGTATCTCTACTAAAACATTCCACAGCATCTTCACAGTCTATATGTATTTAAATTAAAGTACTTGATTAATTTTTTATCAAATTCAGATACGCTTTTTCTTTCGTCTCGCCATTTGCTGTTCATCACATAAAAAACTCTTTCTGTGAATGCTGATGTGACAGGAATAGGCAATAAAAATTAAATTACTTTAAACAAGTTTAAAAAATTATCATCACTCTTGTTAAATACTTGCTGCCATTTTTGTGCAGTTGATAGTTCTGTAAAATCCTGTGAAGTACATATCTGATTATAAAGCTGGTTTTATAAACCAATTTCTCCATATAGATCATCCATATCTACAATAACTTTTTGTAGATTAAAATTTTCAATTATGTTAACAATATTATTACTTCCAATTATGGCTCTTTAAATTTATATTACCAAGTGTAAATAACAAGTTTGTGTTATCATAATTAAACCATTTATTCAGGATTTCTAAGGCTTTGTCAATAAATAATTCAAAATCCCAAAAAAATCTAATCATGCAAAATAAAGTATTTTCGTGTACTTTATTGTTCTCATAAAGTATAAAGTACAATTACCTGAAATAGAGTACAATACTTTATTATAAAGTACGGGTGGCAACCCTAATCCTAATCCTAAACCTAGGAACAGCTAGAAAAGGGCAAAATTCTCATAATACCTACTCAGAAGATTTATAGACCGCCTAGCAGCAGAATACGCCAGCACTAGAATGTACGAACACCGTTACCACACAAAGTATGTAAATCGATAAGTGGTCGGGTCGGAACCCTCACGAATTCAATAAAAGAGCAATGCTTAGACGAACACCGGTCTCGTTATCATTCATGTCCGCGGGATTATGATTATGCTTTCGTATTTTTTCATATGAAGGAGACTTGGTACCCAAGGTTGAGAAGAATAAGTGTAAAGATGATTTTGAGACTTAGAATTTAAATAACAATTAGGCATTAGCCTAAACTATACTCCGTTTTTTTTGGGTTGAGAATTTTAACTGTCAAATCCTTACACATTTTTGAGTAATCCCAGGATATCGGCGCAAATTATGATGATGTTTGATTTAAGAACATTATCAAACAGTGTTAAGTGTATTTGCATCATTGAGTATATAACCTACTAGCTTTTGCCCGCGGCTTCGCTCGCATTAAGTTCGGAATGACACAGAAGAGATCTCGGATTTTTTATAATCCATCATTTCTCTAAAATGAGGGGTGTAAGTATGTCAGAAAACGGGATTTTCCTGCTAATTCCCGTTCCCGTGGGAATTTCGCAATATTCCGTTGCAACTAAGCTTGAAGTTTACTAAGGTACCTGCACGCCAAATTTGAAACGTCTAACTGAAGCGGTTTTTGATTTTTCATACAACGGGATTTTCCCGTTAATTCCCGTTCCCGTCGAAATTTCGCAATATGCTGTTGCAACTAAGCTTTAACTTTATTAAGGTACCTGCATGCCAAATTTCAAGCGTCTAAGTTAAGCCGTTTAGATTTTTCAGACCACGGGATTTTCCCGTTAATTCCCGTTCCCGTGGAAATTTTGCAATATGCGGTTGCAACTAAGCTTTAACTTTACTAAGGTACCTGCATGCCAAATTTCAAGCGTCTATCTTAAGCGGTTTAGATTTTTCATTCAATGGGATTTTCCCGCTAACTCCTGTTCCCGTGGGAATTTTACAATATCCTGTCGCAGCTAAGCTTTAAGTTTACTAAGGTACCTGCATACCAAATTTCAAGCGTCTATCTTAAGCGGTTTAGATTTTTCATAAAATGGGATTTTCCCGCTTATTCCCGTTCCCGTGGGAATTTAACAATATCCTGTAGCAACTAAGCTTGAAGTTTACTAAGGTACCT
>BHDV01022065.1:0-15780 GCA_005406045.1 Adoxophyes honmai | reverse complement strand
CACGTTAGTATATTGAAATAAACAAACATTTGCGGACCGGGGTTGCGAACATTGTTTCTCTATAGGTTCTATCCTCTATGATTTGCATAAATCATTTCCAGTTTTACTAATGAATTCCAGAGATAATTTCAAATTGTGTCCGTTGAAATTGTCAACCCAAAAAAACGGAGTATAGGTACGTTTCAAAGTACTTGTGTTGGATTCGTACATAAAAATTGTATTCTTAATTATATCATACCTGAATCAAAACGTCATTATTAGTCAACATTAAATAGTGAATATTTATCGAATTAAAAAGATGGTGACGAAATGGTAAAAGCATTTTCATACATGTCGGGACACCGTAAGACTTCTCGTAGTGAGTAACTGTGATAGTTTTCAGGGTCAATATCACGCTGAGTGCGGCCCTTTGACGCTATTTGGCATGGAAATATTTTATTTCCATTCCATGTCTTATACTATTATTAAGATAGTAATTTGAGAAAATAATTAATTTAAGGCTACGTAATAATAAAACTATACATATAATACTATAAAAATTTAAATTCTTGAATTTCGCCAGCCCGAGGTAGCGATCCCAGTATGCTTGCGGCATTCCCTCGCTGCACGGCTATGCTCAGCCTCTGAGCGAAAAAAGTCCCGGCCCTGAGGTTTAATTTAAGGCTTAGATAAGTAAAAAAATGTTTCTTTCCGTGTCAAATTTCCGTCAATAAATGCCTTTCTTTCTTTCTTGATATTTTGCAAAACTATTGACAAAATTACAGTGGTAATAAGCCTCTTTCTCAATGACTCAACAGAAAATGGAATTAAACACCAAATACTTTAGAATATTATCTACTTTACCTTTTTGCGTAATTAAAAGTTTCAAAGTGGCACTTCCATCAATTCGACTCGTATCAAATTCCATGGCCGTAATGAATAAGTGGTTAGCTTCACAGTCTACGAGTAAGAAGCGTACATAAACTTAGCTCTCATTAGTCTTTTAAGCCGTCTAGACGGGGTATCTCAATGACAAGGGTCCGCCACTATGATGCCGTTACATTACCGTCTGAGTCCGGATAAATTTTTCTCTCGCAATCCATCAATGATTTGACGTGTGGCAGAGTGCTAATGGCTTTCGAAGCGATCGGATGATACGGGAGCCCTTTCTGATTTTTAAACGATAGTAAATGATGATTGCGGGGGTACTGGACACGTTGACCGTAAAAGTGCTTACATTTTGTAAGGGCGTGTTATTTGATTTGCGGTCGGTGTCGGTCGGGTCGTCATTTCTTCCGTGGATGTTGTTGCGACTAAGGAAATAAGTTAAGGTATATTTTAAGTGACGGGGTAGCAACCAGTCACTATTGTACCTGTTTGCGGAAAATCTAAAAAATATGCTAGAAGTGTCTACGAAACGTGTAATAGTCATGGTTTTGACTATGTAGCGCTTCGTGTCCTCTGCCTACACCATTTGAGGGTACAGGCGTGATGTATGTATGTGATATGTGATGTGTTCTACTAAAACTGTTCCTCGTTGTTTGTAATTCAATATAAGTAGTGTAACAGTAATAGTATAGTATAAATAATAAGGATGTGAACAGCAATTTAGGGTCTACTGGATTCTAATACCGGTGTAATTTCAGTTAGACGCTTTTGATCAATAAATCGATGTTACAGATATAGATTATAACATACATAGGTACAAGGGAAAAAGCACTTATTAGCGGTGCATTCAAATTACTAGCACTTAAAAGGTTATGCAGTTTGCATGCCGCTAATTCTGTAGCGTTAATTATAGCGGATCGCCATAAAGGTAATGAGAAACAAAAGTTACGAGACTTAACCCACTTATGGGAAAGCCAACTACAATTTCCAGAAGTTTTAATGTAAGTATTAAAATTTTGTTTCTGTTAATGTAGTCATTGTTCGCGCAAAAGGTTCCAAATAATTATGGGGTTAGTTCCGAAACGTGATTAGTCAGTTAATGGTACATAGGTTAAACTTATCGATTACATGTATCAATAGACCGTCGATTTGGAGGCCAAGGCAAATTCACTATAGAAATGGACATTTAAAAAGGAATGTTCGTAAATAATTGATTGGCGCCCAACGTGGGACCGAAAGAGGTCGAAAACCGCGTTAAAATGGCGCCTAAAAATACTCTGTTCTGCCATTTACATTTAAAATCAGTGATACGTTAAACAGACCTTGATAATTTAAGCTGCGTGGAATCGGGCACGGGTTATCTAAATAAGATCTCTCCATTTCTTCCATGGATGTCGTAAGAGGCGACTAAGGTAGTTCAGGGTACGCTTTAGGTGATTGACCAGCACCATGTCACTATTATTCCTTTTTGACAATGTTTCAACCTAAAACTACGCCAAAAGTGTCTACAAAACGTGAAGTCATGGTTTTGATTATGTAACGTTTCGTGTGCTCTGCCTACCCCATTTGGGAATACAAGCGTGATGTATGTATGTATTTGTATTGTTCTCACCTTGATTACCGCAAGTTAATATTTAATAGGACTATTTTTGAAAGAACAATGTCTTCCAGTATCTTAAAAGTGGCGCCCAAACTGGGGCCTTATAAATGAAAGTAAATTCTTTGCTTAAGATGTTTTGAACCACATAAGGAACTCTACATCAGTGCGGAATGCAATTACATAGAATGGGAATGCCTCTGCGTTCGCGTCCATATCCACATACTTTACAAGCATGACGCAACGGAATACATATAAGAATGCGATAGGATGTTAGGATGAATAATTTTAGGGTTCTAAAGAGCTGAATAAGAAAACGATGGTTCACATTACAGTCTATTTCAATTGTTTCAACTTCACTTTCTTTCAATTGGTAGAACACCCTTCGCCTGTGTGGGAACCGTGCGTTACCGAGATAAAAGTGGCCTGTACCTATCCTTCTTTGTGACTCAAACTATTTCTAAGCAGAATATCATTAAAATCGATTCAGCGCTTGAAGCATGAAATGGTAACTGATATGTCTATAACAACATGAAATATTTTTATTTTTATAAATACAATGACACGTAAACTTATCTCAAACAGAAGAATAACGATTTTATACATAAATTTCAATAGAACGCCTTAGTGGAAAGTAAGAGACCAAAAGCTTTTTATGTCTAAGATAAATAAAGAGCGTAACTTACGCACTCAATCTGGGAATAGGGATCAGTAGGGTCTAGAAATAAGTACTTAGTACCGATTTAATTTTGAAATGAATCAAATGAATCGGGCGAAGGCTCGCAGCTTTATCCGATTGTCATTTTGTTTCTCAACAGTCTATTAATATTGCAAAAAATACAGAAGCATCCCCTCAGGGGGTGGCGAAAAGAGACAAAACGGAATTTCGTGCTCTTTCGCTACTTTAGATAAAAGACATTTAAACGAGAGCGATCCTTCAAAAAATAATGATTGATCCTTGAGTTTATCGCGTTTGGTTCACTCTTCAGTATTTTTGTTACTTAGAGTACGAAATTTGGTCACAAATACCTACCACTCTATTTTATCAAGAGTCTTTTGAAGAATCGTAATACCAATTGCCAATTTTATTTGAACAATATGAACTTTTTTTTTACTATGCTTGCGATGATTGTTACAAAACTGACAAATTAAATTTGCGTGAAAAATAACAATTGTACCCCTGAATAGAAAAGAACAGCATTTTTCCGAATTGAGAAAAAATAACCAACAAAATAACACTAGGTACTAAATAAGACAAAGTATTTATAAAAAATAACAATCTTTGTACGAGCGCGTTCATCCGAAAGGTGAGCCCACCGGGAGGCGCCACATAGGCTTGAATCCTAAACAAAGACAGTGGAACTTCGCTTACAACGCCATCTAGTGTTGCTCATATTTCAGTGCCCCTCTTCCATGCGCGTGTGACGTGCTCGGATAAAATACACATCACATATTCTCACGCCTGTATTCCCAAGAGAGGTAGGCAGAGCACGTGAATTCAAAAATCCAGTGCCACGTTTAGCAATTTCAGGGTAACCAGATGGTTAAACGTGATATTGCAGTGACAGGTTGCTAGCCCCCTGCCCACAATACGCTAACCCTTTCCCACCGCCGACCTCTTACGACACCCACGGGAAGAAAGGGGGAGGTGCTATTCTAACCCGGCACCACACGGGACCGAAATTCACAATTAGCTCATAAACAAGCGAAGAAATCTGCAATCTGCGAAGTAATTTAGTATCGTGTGTGAAATCACATCTCGATCCCTATCATACTTAGGGGACGCCTTTGCCCAGCAGTGGGACGTATTTAGGGTGGAATATTACGGGTTTTAGACATGCCTATTTTTTGGAGCCATCAATCTTTTCACATAAACACGACGACGGCAGCTCTTTTTTTAAGGATGTCAATCGACTCCAAATATATGATCTATGGTTTACGTACACGTCGATTTTTAAAAGACGATAGGTTGTGTGTTTTTCTCTTTTTTTGGAGTTTATGAAGGAAAACCATATTAGAACAATACGTTACTATATTCGTAACAACCACAAAATACGTTACTAGAACACAACACAGCAATAGACCACAGTTTATACATACATAACAAGCTTTACAACCTCTTAACACTTTTATTGCATTTTTTTCTTCCATGGATGTCTTATTGTAGCAGGCTGACTACCTTATTTTATACCTTCTTTAATCTAACATTAGGTCTAAAATTGCGCTAAAAGTAGCTACGAAACTTGTAATAGTCATGGTGTCGTCTATACAGCGTTGCTCTGACCCCATTTGGTAATTGGTGAGTTGGAATACCTACATGTTGAAAATTCAAATAAAAACTAGAAGTTATTTAAACTTCCTTGATTGTAATGTTAATTGATTACATGTCGTTATAGGTAAAAAACTTAAGTCAAGTCACCTGTTGTATGTAGTTGTGTACAGTTTGCAATGAACGACGTAAAAAATACGAAAAAAATTACTCCAAATTGACAACTATTTATATCGTATCGTGACAGTCATGTCAATCATAAGTGGACAGGAATAATGAAACTTGAAAGATAAGCAAATAATGAGTATGCAAAGCATACGACATATTTCAAATTTTAAAAGTGGAATGTCTATTCGTACACGTTACTCACACATACATCAGGTGACTTACCTAAGTTTTTCACCATACTTCTTTCTATACTCCGTTTTTTTTGGGTTGAGAATTTCAACGGACACAATTTGAAATTATCTCTGGAATTCATTAGTAAAACTGGAAATGATTTATGCAAATACACTTAACATTGTTTGTTATAATGTTCTTAAATCAAACATCATCATAATTTGCGCCGATATCTTGGGATTACTCAAAAATGTGTAAGGATTTGACAGTTAAAATTCTCAACCCAAAAAAAACGGAGTATAGCCCAAGCCCAGATGTCCACTTTTAATTACCTACTAGGTACTTGTGAGCCAAACCACTACAATCTAGAATTCGTTAACGTGTACAGCTTGTTAAATGTTTCAGTAACTTGACTTAAACAATTTTAACAACGCCGCCGTAAGCTGCGGTTGTGAGTACTATAGGGAGTTTGCATGTGCATAGTTGTATATGGCTGGAATTAGACATGTAAACATACATTCGTACATAGCTACATCACGCCTGTATTCCTAAATGAGGTAGGCAGAGGCTCAAACATTGTCTGTAACTTTCCTTTCTCTAGTAGGGATAGGAAAATGACATAGGGCCCGTACATTATCTATCATTTTCCTATCTCTGCTTATTACAGATAGGAAAATGACATAGGGCCCGTACATTATCTGTCATTTTCCTATCTCTGCTTACTACAGATAGGAAAATGACATAGGGCCGGTACATCATCTGTAATGTATGGGCATTATGCCATTTTCCTGTCTATGGCTATAGCTAATCGGTCGCTAGATCAAATATTTGGACCCGTAGGTGTCATAAGGGATTCGTCTTCCTTAAAGGAACTACATCGTAAAAAATTGTCTGTCTGCGTTGAACATGAGACTAACGAGAGACTCACTCATTATGAAGAATACAGATAACGCACGTCTTCATGTTTCGTCGAGCGGTTGCGCGCAATGCACGTTTGGCAGCAGCCGCGGCTCTTAGATAAATGGCTACTGTCTAGCTCGAAACATATCAAGAAAATTTCTATAATGTGAATTATCAGTTTTTTTTTTCATTCTCATTCTAATTCAGATACTAAACTATGGGCAGGGGAGCTCCAGTCACCAGTTTAGGTACGCAATTAAAGTCTACGGCAAGCAGCTAATTGTAGAAAGAGAGACCTTCTGTACGTAATACAGTGACCTATTCTATGTTATGTTATGGGTACAAAATCTTGTACAGGAAAGTACTGATAATTTGTCCTTATCTTTTCAATTACAAAAGTCCTGTTCGTACGTTATCTAACGAGGGTAATCAATACAACGCCATTGCCGATCAATAATGTAGTGTATGCTTTTTAACCAGACGTAAAATGAGGCCGTGTGGTGTTAGGTTTCGAATAACGCCTCTCCATTTCTTACGTGGATGTCGTAAGAGGCGACTAATGAAATACGTCAAGGGATGATTTAGACTTGAGATTAGCAACCAGTCACTACTATATCTCTTTCATCAATGTTTCAACCAAGTCTCACCCTAAAAGTGGCTACAAAACATGAAATAGTCTAACTTGTGAAGTAATTTTGACTACGTACCGTTTTGTTTCGGCATGATGTATGTGACGTACCTATGTACCTATATGTATGAGTAATGGAACCATTCTGTTCGTCTGTTTAACCGACTTTAAAAAGGTTTTCATTTCGACAGTTTTTTTTTTTATTTTCTTAGAATGTTTTTTTTTTATTTGCTCATATCTCTCTCTTTAAATAAAAAATCGAATTAAGTACTATCTTACCCCAAATCTTTTTTGGCCAGTCTCAGTATGTAAGACTTGTTAGACGAACATACCTACATAGAGTTAATATGAAACAAAACGAAGGCTATTAATAAGAAACCATTTTCAGTCCCCTACGACCTAAGCACTTACATAATATAATATTCCCTTTATTCCCGCAATATTATGTTTCCAAGCAGCGGCCAGTCTATTTAGAATGGTGCAGCAAAGTAGGTCATCAATAACATCAAAACAACATCTGGAGCGTGAGGCACGTGCGGATTATTAAAAGAATTATTTATGACAGAAAAAGAAACCCAATATTTCCCTCGTATAGCGAATTCGGAATTTTCTAGAACACGTAGTAGGAGAACGTTACAGTTCTCCTAACGCATCCCACTTCTGAAACTACAGCTCAAGTACTAAATTTGACTTAAGGTTTGACGGTATATCTGTATATCGACGCTTAAAAGGCAAAATGGGACAAGCGAATTTTTTTTTGAATATTGATAGGAAATACATGGCAGAAATCAGTAAATTTTGCTGATAAACCAAAATGGACTCTAACTTAGGTATTAGTTATCCTAAAAAACTCTCGCTTGACCCATTTCGCTTTTTAAGTGTCGACATGTACTTATTTTGTGCATATTATTTGTAATCGTTTTAATTTTATAGGATAGTGTAATAAACTTAAAATATGCTCAAAAGGTCTTAAAACGACTGCTACTTAAATCGCAAGTAGGTACCTACTTTTTTTACTCGTTGGAAAATTATTACATACTTTCCAACACATTGTTAATATTCCTAGGAATTCAGCGAAAAGACTGAGAAGGCTCAGTTACAGTCATCAAGCCTTTATTACAGAAAGGTCAGCCATCACAAATGCCAAGTTCATCAAATATAGAAGGCATCCAAAACAATAAGGAGATTGATCAATAAAACGGTTGCCTACAGGAGCGAGCCACAACTATTTACTGTTGACAGGCGCGGGCAGCCAACATGGCGGCGCTCTCGTTACACTCGCATTAGCCTCGTCGCACCAGGTCGGCAGGAAATATAAACAGTTTTCTCTAGGAAGGGATAACGAGCCGATCGATACAGGCCCCACTGGAAAAATAGCTCCTTTATACCAATCAAACATGCTTTGTTATCAAAGAATCTAGCTACTAACTACTTAAGCGCCCCGTACGTCTGAGCTGAAGCTCTAGGAGATTAGGTCTGCTGGGCACTCACCTCGGCAGCTCCTCCCGCGGGTTACATGGGATCCACGGCACAACGCACCAACGGGCTCGCGGGCTAGTTCGTGTTACAAATGCACCTTCTCGAGGGTACGTCCTCAACTTGCGTAACATTTATATAACAGGACACATGCCGCACGCGAGAAACCGTCACAGGCGGACTCTGGCCTGGGGCCGCGGGGCCTCGCGCCCTGCCATTTTGGAATTTCGGGCGGCCGGGGCGGCGGCGCGCGTCCGTCTCGCTGCGGTCGCTCCGCACTCCGTGCGCGTTTTTGGATCGCGAACGCGTTTTTATGTTAGAAACGGGATGTCCGAGTCACTACGTACGGAGGGAAAATAAAAAAGTGTGAGTCGGTCGGGCGGAGCGGTCGGCCGGCTGTAAGAGGCACATGCCTGCCGCTCGATAGGCGGGCGCGTGCGCGGGGCGCCGCGTGACGTCACGCCGCGCGCCGCCGCTCAATGGGCCGCCGTAGCACGCCGGGCGCCCGCCGCCTCACGCCTTCATTATTTAACAATCACTGTCACTCGTACCTGCCCGATTAATGGCCCCCTGGCCGACTCGACTATGTAGTCGACCCAATCGGACCTAGTTATCCCGCCAATTTCTTTGATCACCCTACGTTTATCGGGTCCTAATTACCTGGTAGCGAATACATTTTAACAATGCAGTGGAGCGTGTAGCTAATGGTTTGGTATTGACTGGGCGTAATGTATGTTAATTTTGTGACGAGGTTGTAATAATCGTCCACTAGATTGTTAATTATGATGCGACTTGGATCGTCAACACTTTTGAGTTTAGTTTCTTTTAAAATGCGCTCATCGCCAAATATGGCATGGCGCAGAAGACTGGTCAATTTAAATTCTCAACTATCTAAGACAGTCACTTGAATGCGACATATCAACACACATACACCACGCCTGCATTCCCAAATGGAGTAAGCAGAGTGCGCGAAACGTTACATTGACAAAATGGCTATTTCACGTTTCGTAGCCATATTCAGCACAATATTACGTTTAAACATCGATCGATTAAAGAAGTACAATATTTAGTGACAGGTTGCTGGCCTGTCGCCTAGCATATTATCTCAACTTATTTCCTTAGTTGCTTCACGACGTCCACGGAAGGACACACATAATTATTGTTTACAAATGCGAGACAAATAAGCATGCAACGAGTTGTCACGGTAGTACGTGTATAGCGGGTATGTAAGTGCACAGACAGGGACAAAAGAGTTGCACCAAAGAGCCGTGCAGCAAAAGTTCGCAACTCCGCCGCGCCTGTTGGTCGGCGAGAGAACTTGTAAATTACTTAACCAATTTCAACCGAAACTTTTGGAATTTTCCCGCTAATAAAATCTGTTGAAAATTAAATTGCTTGGCGAAGATGACGCTTGGGCTAAAAAATAATGACCGTTATATTTTTAGTTGGAACAGTAAGGTAAGTAGTAATGCGATGATTACCATCAAAAATATTTCCCCCGTTTTGTGGTATATCATTTACTTTCAAGTCAAGGGTTAATTAATTATCCCTAAATAAAAATTAAACTGTCCTCGAACAATGAATTATATTTCCAAGTAAACTTGTAACTTAGGTACAAGTAAATTTGGAACAGTTAAGTAAAATTAAAAAAAAAAAAACTATAGAATGACTAAGGAATAGTGTGGCTTGAAGCATAGTTTTGTTTTTAATAAGGTAAACGTCCCTATGCTCGACACTGATCCATTACATGGCACTTGCAACCTTATGTCATAGTAAGAGAGGTGACAGATGGGTGTCATCTACTGGGCGTTGAGGCGTCGAGCATTGGTACATTTACCTTACTGCCAAGTAAAGGGTTAACGTGATTTATTCACTAATACTGTTTTGTGATGAAAATAGAATTTTGATGAATATTCTTGTCATTTGCATTTTAATGCAATTAGATAGCCACAATAGATAATGTAAGATTGCCTCGCACACAAGAGGGCAAGTGACACGCAATACTTACTTAATAATACGTTAGTAACTTACACTATCATCACTGCTCACTGACGGCTTCGTCTTAACTTTGACAAACACAACAGAAGTGGCATCACAATCAACATAATTGTCCAAGTCTCTGTCACTAATTGCACTGTCCCAGTCTTCATCTCCAAAGTCTGTCTGGACACACACTGATTTATTTTTAGGCCCATTTTCTTCAACAGTCCAAGCACTAGGCAAAGTTTCTACGTCAGAAATATTTTCATCACTTTTTAGGCAAAAAATCGCGACCACAAATTTTCCGATGGTGTCAAAAGCTTTCAGCAAATTGCTCTTTAGGGTCATATCGACGAAGGTTTTACTAGATTTTAATTGGACTATTCCATTCGTTGTCTTTGTTTATTTTGAAACTGGAGTCGAATAAATGTGTCCCACCAGCATAAAGGGAAAAACCAAACAATTATTCTACACAGCTAAGTACCTACTAAAAAAATTGTCACGATTCACATCAGCAAAACTGTACAAGTCTGATACTGGGTGAGCTAGGATGCCTAAAACATCCCCCGTGTAGTATTTATTTTAATTAATTGCAGCGACCAGTGTCTCTTTCACAGCGCGATTGTTTCGTTTGTTATTTTAATTAGCAATGACTATTCGAGCATTGGATTTTATCATTGTTGGCAAGATAAAGCTCAATAATGAAGCACTTCAGTATATAGCATAATTAGGTCGTGGTAGAGTTAATTTAACCGGACGTCTGCGTCGTCCACTAATCGTGTTCGTGTCGTCGACCGGCTGATGCTGTGTAAAATACCATTTCTACCAAAATGCTTTTTATATTGCATTCCCGTATTACTACCAAACTTTTAATATGACTTAAATCTAAAAAAAGAGGTTTCCTATACACCATCCGAATAAATAAGTGATTTTGAGAATTTGCGTTGCGCCGGTATTGAAGGAAACATGATTTGTTGAAGAGTATGTGGTTTGCAAATCTGATTTTAAAGCTTATGGGTAAATAGCAAATGTGGTATTATATGAATGCGATATTTATAAAATAATCTGGTGCTGGTGTATCCCGCTATCTGGTATTTGGTATTCTGGTACCTACTTTGGTATTACGGCCACGAGCTGTGTGGAGGCAGATGTGTTTCAGCTTCATATCAACAACATTGTGAAACTGAACTGCGTAGAATCAGGATAATTTTGCGTCTTCGGTACGGACTGCACTGAGCGACAATAACTGTGTTCAGCCACTCTGTTTGTTTTTTTTTTTATAATAATACTGATAATGCGATTTATGTTTAATATGAAAAAAATAAAAATGGTGGTCGGACAGTTTAGCCTTTGAGTAATAACTCCTAGTTCCACGAGAGTTACGAAGTTATACGAAGAACTGATGGTATAAAAGGAAAATGAATGAATTGAACGAGTGAATGTCAAAATCCCGCCGTCATTACAGGATAGGAGGATATTCTTGTGTACGTGACCACAACTCTAGAGGAACTATAATAGGTATATATTTAAAGTGAGCGCAGAAGCCATTCAGTTAGTTGGGGTTAAAGATGCTGAAGAGACAAAGACAGGGACATTGTTGAATCTAAAGTATCTTATCTATAAAACCGAACGTTTGTACGTATGAGGCTGAACGGCAAAGCAATAAAAAAGCTTTTTTACGACAAATATTTTATTTACATATGAATTATTTGGTTTCCGTTAACATTGATAGAAAAATGATCTTTAAAGTATAAACTATTCTGTATACAAATGTTCAAGGATACATCCTTAAAATTGATAAAATATTAAAAAGAATAAGTTAAAGACTTTCAAATTTACAATAATCTAACAATTACAATCCATTCAATCCCAATAACGATGTCAATCCCCTAAATTATATTTATATAGGTAACTAACTACCTAAAGATATATTAATTAAAGTAATTAAAATATAAGCGTAGCGTAGTAAACTTAGCTTTATATAGGATATGGTCGTTGGTCGTTGGCTGTTTCAATGTGTCATACAAACTTGCCTGAAGTCATAACAAATATACTCCTATCCTTTTAAAAGTTATTTAGTTGTATCTACCATCGCGAACAGTGATTATTGAACCACTAGCCGTTGTTCGTAATTTAGTCGAGTAAATGACCTACGTTTGAGTATAGTAAGAGCTTTGTCTTACACGATTAGACATTACGAAAAAAGAGGAGCTAGTGCCTCAGAAATCCAATTCTATGACAAGAATTCAGCCATGTGTGGAAATCTTAAAAATCTCCCAAAAAACAAGGGTTCTACTGGTCATTATCTCGCATAAGTGAGAGAATGATAATCATTCCTTTATTTCCAATAGGTAGAGAAATCTTTTTCTCATTAGTTCCGATTTTTTTCAATAGTTAAGATTAGCGCTTGTCTGAATTCTTAGCGCCTCATTCTATGGAACTTGTGCATCATGTTTTGCGATGGTAAAAACTAAGGAGGTACTTGTCTTGTAGTTGTAAGTTATAAGACCAAGGTGACTAAGGGTCGATTTAGCCAAACGAGATTAAAAGTTTGTCTTAGAATATCTCTCTTACCTACTTTTAACGTACGAAACTAGGTACGTACTCGCGAGTGATTATGATTAGTGACTTTATTCCAAGGCTAAATTTAATTTCCGTTTGGTTGAACAGGACTTAACGGCTACTTGCAGCGTCAACTTAAATCAGGATTTATCGATAGTAAAATCGAGATTTAAGATACAGCTACAAGTGGAGGTAAGAGCAGTAGTAACAACAGAAATCAACCTTTGGAAGACATTTTACGTGCCGACGTATTGTTTCTACTGCTTCTCACTTCTTAGACGCTGCCCATTCCTTTGTAAGGCAAACGTCCCTGTGCGCGACACTGACCCAATACATGGCACTTGCAACCTTATGTCATAGTAAAACAGGTGACAGATGGGTGTCATCTACGGGCGTTGAGGCGTCGAGCATTGGTACATTTACCATACATATCGATGCACAAACGTATCATATTCATCTGATATGTGCATACGAAATCTAAGAGCTATAAATCGTATACGAAAATATGTAGGTAATGTAAAAATATGCCCAAATTATTTACGTTTTATTTTCGAACACCCTGCGTACTTATTATTTGCTACACCATTTCGCTAATAACATTTATATTAATAATTTTACTTTTTCCTTAACCTGGATTAGATGTGGATTTTTAAAGCTCAACACAACTGACTTTTCGATATGATGATATTCATATGCCCTTCCTCTTTTTCTTCTAGTTTTGTAACCGTTTAAAATTAAGTATATTTCAAATTATTACTAGTTAAGAAAGTTGCAACACTATTACAATGTTGAATAAAGTTTAGCAGTTTATGATAACAGGTAACAATACAACGAGAAATAAGAAAGGTTGAACCACACCTAGATTAAAAAAATCTAGATGTGAGTACTTATTGTATAAATTGTGGAAAAACATTAATCCGTCACAGATAATTCACACATAGATTTAAAAATTATCACGTAACTGGAAGTTGAAATAAATTACATAAATTCTAAACCTGCTAATGGCGATCTAAATTGTATAATCCAGAATAAAAATCTTGTACAAAAGTTTTAAAATAATGTTCAGTTAAAGAGCGAAGGACGTGATTCGAGGACGTGAATGTCACCAAACGACTAGTTACTAGTCTGCGACTGTAGAGTGCATACAGTTATCAAGAAATGTCAGGTCCTAGAACTGCACCGCGCGCGTCAATCAGTCAATTTCGATACCCTTGAAACTGCTGGTGAGGCTGGCAAACATGCCTCTGCTTGGCTTCTTCACCCTCTTCTTTTCATCGACCTTGAAGATCTCCGTTTCTATTAACCAATCCCTGTAGTTCTCCTCCATGTTCTTTCGCTGTTCCGCGTGGAAGTCCTTCACTGGTGGCAGCGGGCCACCGTAGTCTTCTGGCAGCAGTTCCTTGTCGACGACTGAAGCTGGTCCGTCCGAGCTGAAGTTGAGGAGATTGAGCAGATTCGAGTGGATGAGCGGTTTCACGAGGCACATCACCTGGTTGATGAATGACACTGTATGCACCACATGGATCTTTTTTAGACGGCACGGGTGCGCACTCTGAAATGTAAAGTAAATTCTATTTAGATTTGTGTTTAAGAATGTTAGAAATAAATAGTAACTTTCGTCACACCACGATCACTTTGCACGTAGGGATTTGCAAATAGGGTACAATACGTATTTTTTCTCCGATTTCAGATATATTTGCTTAGATCTCCTCGGAATGAATAACACAATCGATTTACTATACGGAAAAAATGTGTCCCTCAATCCGTTTTGTTAATTTTCATTCATAAAAGCTTGACGCCGGGGTCTGAAGTAACGATATCTCACCTGAATATAAAGCATGAAAGACCTCAGCGCCGGCAGGGTGACTCTCGTCAGATGGCCGATGCTGCAGCCCTTCATGTCAAAAATGACGATGTAGCCTTCCGACAGCCTGTCCTCAGACAGCTTGATGTCGTTGAACATGCAGAAGACCCGGACGGCGTCGGCGAAGTTTAGTTTGCTGTAGTCGCAGTCGGAGAGTCGGTAGAGGAGCACGTGGTAGCCCTCCGCCGTCTTGTTGGGCAGGCCGATCATGTGTCTGTAAATGAAAGAACAACCGTTGAGTTGTTAAGTTATGACAATCTTGACTCATTCAAATTATCATCCAAAGGCCGGTCGCGGAACCACAGCTAAATTCGAGCGTTGACCCGCTGCTCTCTATCTCTGTCGCACGCGTGCAGCAATATTGCTCTCACGCTCGCACAGTTTAGATACCTTAGATATTTGGCAGTTGAAATTTACGCAAATGTTCGTAGGTTTAAGTTACCTGAAATCTCATTTAGCAATCTTATGTTTTAAATTTCCGTTATCATTGTAAACGTAATCTTAGTAATTTATTGATCAACAAAAGCGATTTTCTTAATTATTTTCCCAGCAAAGAGTTACAATACATACATTCTCACGCCTGTATTCCCAAGAGGGGTAGGCAGAGCACGTGAATTCAAAAATCCACTGCCACGTTTAGCAATTTCAGAGTAACCAGATGGTTTAACGTGATATTGCAGTGACAGGTTGCTAGTCCATCGCCCACAATATACTAAAGAGTTACAATATCTGACGGTAATCCTGTCATGGTACGAAGCAAAGTTATCTGAGACATATAAAATAGTTGCTCTCAAAATTATGTATCTGGCTTTTGAACATTCGTAGCAAGGAATGGCATCATCCCATCATTGCTACCTTCAAAGCCACATAATTTTAAACACGTTACATAATCTCGCCTACAGTATTCCCAAATGGGGTTGGCAGAGCACACAAAACGGTACACAGACATAACCATGACTGTTACACTTTTAAGCATTTTTTTAGATTTTAATTTAAGAGATATTGTCCGTAAATTACTTAACAAGATTTTAAGTATGAGTAGCACTACTCTAAAATTTTGCCGAGTTAAATGCCGAGGACAGTACAATATTATAGTGACAGGGTGCTAGCTAATATCTTTAGGAAATAACCTAGGCGCCTCTTACTACATGCATGGAAGAAACGCATAGGTGTTGTCCTAAACCCGAGACCACACGAGTTTTAATTTTATATAACTCTGCTAACTCTATTTGCTCAGAGTAGCTGTCTAGTCAAACCACACACATTCTCACACACACATACACACACACACACACACG
>BHDV01022054.1:23316-33853 GCA_005406045.1 Adoxophyes honmai | reverse complement strand
CTATAGCCCAAGCCCTCTCATACTGAGAGGAGGCCTGTGCCCTACAGTGGGACGTATACAGGCTGATGATGATGACATACACATAATGCGGCAGGCAGAGCATACGAAACGTGATATAGGCGACATGGGAACATTTGAGAACATAGCCGTGATTGTATGTATGTAACTAAGTTTCGATGACAAATGAAACCACTAGGCACTACCCTCAGGTTGCTTACACATTATGCAAGCTAATTGTTTCCCAAACTACAGAAACCGTATTACCAAGTAAAACTATAATGCTTGCTCAACTTGCCAAACAAACAAAACTCCACGTGTCAAGAAACTTGCAAAGTTGGCACATTACACGTCAGTTGAAACTGTTCGCCGGTTTTAATTAATTGTAGTGTACTTACGAATTACTTGGCGTAAGTGTGAAGAGAGTTTAACTCAGAATTACGATAATGCTGAGTTATTTCAAAATGAATAAAATTGTCCTGTGTCGGGATACATACATACATACATATTCTCACGCCTGTATTCCCAAGAGGGGTAGGCAGAGCACATGAATTGAAAAATCCAGTGCCACGTTTAGCAATTTCAGGGTAACCAGACGGTTACATGTGATATTGCAGTGACAGTTTGCTAGCCCATCGCCCACAATACACTAACCCTTTCCCAGAGTCGACTCTTACGACACCCACGGGAAGAAAGGGGGAGGTACTATTCTAACCCGGCACCACACGGGGACTAACCCGGCACCACACATTTTCATTTTCTCTATTTCTTGCGTGGATGTCGTAAGATGCGACTAAGGAAATAGGTTTAGATTTGCTTTAGGCGACAGACTAGCAACCTGTCACTGTCATCTCTCTTTCATCTATTGTTAACCCTAAAATTTTGCTGGAAGTGGCTGCGAAACATGAAATTTAATAGTCTTAAACAGTTTTGTCTATTTCACGTTTCGTGTGCTTTGCCTACCCCTTTTGGGAACATAGGCGTGAGTTTATGTATGTGTGTATGTATGTATTTGTTGTTATAGCGGCAATAGAAATACATAATGTGTGATAAATTTCAACAGTCTAGTTAGCATAGTTCGTGAGATACGGCCTGGTGACAGACTGACGGACGGACAGCAAAGTCTCAGCAGGTAATAAAGTCCTGTTTTCACCCTTTTGGATACATCATCATCATCATCAGCCTATATACGTCCCACTGCAGGGCACAGGCCTCCTATCAGTATGAGAGGGCTTGGGCGATAGTTCCCACGCGGGCCCAGTGCGGATTGGGAACTTAACACACAACGTTGAATTACTTCGTCGCTGTGTGTAGGTTTCCTCACGATGTTTTCCTTCACCGAATAGCTCGTGATAAATATCAAATTTGATATCGCACATAAATTCCGAAAAATTCAGGCGAGCCCGGGGTTTGAACCCACGATCCTCTGCTTGAGAGGCCACAGTTTGAACCGCTGGGCTATCACGGCTTTTGGGTACGTACCCCTCCAAATAAATACTACCTACCAAGACTCAAAGGAAGGTGCACTGATTGCATGAAACACTATTCTTTTTCATGCAAACTTGAAGACTTTTAGCATTATGCAAACCAAAGGCATCGCATGCTGCTATGCTAATTATAAGTTTCCGAAGTTCTCAATCTTACGGGGTCGTTTAAAACCGTTTAGAATTCACGGTCGCTTGCCCCTGGCTGCATTCCAGAAAGGATATTTAACTTTTAACTCAGTACGGACTCAATTTGTCACTGGAATATAAAAGGAAAGTTTTAAAATATGATATGCGGTTGATAAAGCATTTTGTGAAGGCAATTTTACTTTTGGTATATAAGAATAAACCCTCGTATTAGTTCTACAAGTTCTTCTTCTGCGTATTTTCGCCTAAATAAGGTAAAGGTCCCTGTGCTCGACACTGGCCCAATACATGGCACTTGCAACCTTATGCCGTAGTAAGACAGGTGACAGATGGGTGTCATCTATTGGGCGTTGAGGCGTCGGGCATTGATACATTTACCTTACATACTACATACTTTACACCTGTATACACAACAACAAAAACTACCTTTACAATAACTATTTCACGTTTTCTACGACCCACTGTTTCACCCACCGTTGGGCATAAATAATAATAATTATGTGTCGAATTTGTGCCAATGCCCAATATTATAGTATGTATTGAAATTATTTTGTCCTGTACACGTATGGAGTCCTCTATTTTGTTCGTGGATATCGAAAGAGGCGACTAAAATAAGTAAAGTAAGTAACATAAAAAACTATTTGTTGTACAAAAAGAAAACCACAGGTAAGTCACAAATAAAAATTATAAAGGGGGACTTATGACAAAAGGGATCTCTGCCAGCCAGCCTTATATATCGATAATTTACCTATAAGTTAAGGTATTTTTTAGTCCCCTTTCTTCCCGTGGGTGTCGTAAGAGTCGACTCTGGGAAAGGGCTTGTGTATTGTGGCGATGGGCTAGCAACCTGTCACTGCAATACACGTTTATACATCTGGTTACCCTGAAATTGCTAAACGTGGCACTGATTTTTTTAATTCATGTGCTCTGCCTCCCCCTCTTGGGAATACAGGCGTGAGGATATGTATGTATGTATGTTTTGGTCGTCAGACTAGCAACTCTGTCGCTAGTGTGCCTCTTTTATCTTTTTCAATCTTTTTTTGTAACGTATTGTGTGTTCTACCTACTCCGTTCGGGAATACAGTCGTGATGTATGTATGTAAATTGCTCTCTTGTTTTTTCTTTTCTTCTAAAAGGAGCTTCATTGAAACTTCGTCTTAACAAGCTAATATTTGCACGACCTCATTGTGAAACCAAAGTCCCGTGAAACTAGGCGAAACTTTATTACAAAATAAACTCGTATTTTGTTCGGATAAGCTTCGTAATTAGCTTTCTATTGAAAAGCCTCTTAAAGGTTTCATATCAAATTTCATTAAAACAGAGTCGAGTCTTGAAAATATCGGAGAACAAATTGGTGCTTTACTTTAATAGGATCGAGTTTATAAGTCGGGTAAGTACGGTTTATTATTAGGGAATAAATAAGTGGGATTTTTGGATAATTGGTTCAAATGCTGTTTTAAGCTTTCGCTACTTACACTTATACGTATTAAAGCAAACTTTGAACATTAAACTATTTTGGCGGCAGCATTTGCGGCACCTTGAAAGGCTAAACTCGATTAAGACGTGAATTATCCGTAAAGCGACCAATGTAGTAACTGTAATGTCACCCATTACTGAGTAAATATCATTGATTTTTGTTTATATAACATTTTGTGAGCTCTGCCTTATCCTATTTAGGATTACAGGCGGGATGTATGTATCTTAAACCGGCATTATTACTTCCTAAATACACTTGTGAGGTATAAATTTTTGCATCCTCCTCTAGCACAAAGAAAAAGCCAAATTTCCATTCTTAAATAGCATTTAATATTACCGAAAATAGAACTTTTCTAGTTGACATTCACGGCAATTTCGTTACCAGCTGTAACGAAATTGTCGACAGCAAAACGTACGATTTAAATCTGAGTAATCCGATTGTTGCATTCGCGAGTCGCGCGGCAAAATCAGTGCTATTCATCGTGTAGATGAAATTAAGACCCGCACATGGAGCTATTCAAAAAGAACTGGTTACAAACTGGAATTAGTAAAGAGTTGCTTGAGCGTCATCGCCCATACATTAATATTAAGACCGCGTTATCTTGTCGCGAAGATTTTGTTTTCCAGTAGAGTATGAATAATTTTTTTATCGACCTGAAATGACCAGACCAGTACCTTCAAGGGCGCAGTTTTGAAAGCTCGCACCGGGCGCATAAAAGGCTAGTTTCGGCACTGTATATCGATGTTTAATAATGCACTTGATTTTTTTCATTTTAAGTATAATACTGAAATTCAATTAAAACGTTTTGTTTGACGTCACGAAAATCCCTATATAACCCTTATTTACACTGACAATGTACAGTTGCGTAAAGTTTATCGTGTCTATTGTGGAAAAACATGAGTAATCCTAATTAGTGTTCTTCCTAGGCTTTTATTTCTTCGTTTATTATTATATATATATCTTAATACAAAAGTAATAAATAGTACCTAGTGACACCTCTTGGAAATTATCAGTGTCGAAAAGCATCGACATCTACATTAGTCGATAAAAAAAATATTCATACTCTACTGAAAAACAAAATCTTTGCGACAAGATAACGGGGTCTATTCTTATTGAAGTTCCCACACGAAGCGATTAGTCACAAACATAGAGGATAGAACCTATAGAGAAACAATGTTCGCAACCCGGGTCCGCAAATAGTTTGTTTATTTCAACATACTAAACGTCACCGTCACTGTCACAGAAACTGTACAGAGCCAATAACCGTAGAGAAAAAGGCACTAGCGTTACGCGCGATCTTGGACCGGCCAATAAGAGCACAGCGATCACTTCAATTGTTTTGCGGAATAATTTCCGAACAACCAAGATGACATCAGTACTCTATAGGTTCTATCCTCAATGGTCACAAACTATCTATACCTACTCTGACGGTTTGGAAAGATACTTAGCTAAATGTAAACAAACTTCAGTTGTCAGATTTGACAGGTTAACGGGTAGTAAACATTTTATCGGATGTTCAAATAGTTTAGTATAGGAAAGAAAGAGTTTTTTTTTGTTGGTGACTAAGTTTAAGTATACCAGACACAATCGGAATTAGAACACTAACGTCCATCAGATCAATAAATGTTAAGTAAGATTCCTTCGCTAAGCTATTTGTACATGGGTAAAAATGTGAGTGAGGTAAATGTACATGTATGTAGGTAGGTAAATGTATGTAGATTTTTCATAAATCCTTAAACGCAGAATTTATTGTTTTTAAAAACAAACGAAAGTCTCCCTTATAGAAAATGTGCTGTTTGCAATATTCAAGGTAGTTCCCATCCATGTGGCATTCGATTTTTCCACCTGTATACTGAATGTAACAGGGGCGCCCCTTGCGATAATTCATAGCTTTTTACATACATACATCACACTTATATTCCCAAATGGAGTAGGCAGAGCTATAACATGTTCACATTATTTTTTTCTTTAAAGTTAGATAAAATAGGTATACCTAATAGTAACAGGTTGCTGGCTATTCGCCTAAACACACCTTAACCTAGCCTATTTTCTAAAGCTAAGCGTCCACTTGTCGGTATCGTACGCATCGGACGTATCGCACGCAACGGATTGTAGTATTCTTTGTATAGAAAATCATACAAGTGCGTCCACCTGTCCGCATCGTACGCATCGCATTTCGCCATACATCTGATTGAAACCGATGCGTCCGATGCGTGCGATGCGGACCTGTGGACGCTTAGCTTTAGTCGCCTCTAAGGCCGGCCACATACATTCGGAATTTTTCCGTTCGGAATCCCGAATCGGAAAATCGAACGCAGTCAATCCATACAAAATCTATGGACCGCCACACACATTCGCGAGCTTTCCTTTCGGAATTCCGCACGGATTTTTTTTTTCGAAATTCCGAATGTATGTGGCCGGCCTAACGACATCCCTCTCAAGAAACGAAGAGGCGTAATTCACAAACGAAACACGCACAGATACAAGACCCGGAAAATAATATTTTTACCATAATTAAGTGTTAGATAAATGTATGAGATGCGTAAATCATCTGCAGCACCACAAAGGGGCTGTAAATTTAATATTAAGGGCATAATTAACTTAAGTTGGGTGTTAAGGGGAGCTTAACCCTTAGGGGTTGTTTTTAAACGGACATCTAAGTAGCCACTAAAAGTCTTACCGGGGTGATTTAACGAGATTTTCCTTTAGTTCATTTACTGATTTTTTTGCGTAGATCCTGTCATGGATTTTGAAATATAAAAAGTAAATCCTTATAGTACAAGAAATAAAGAAAATATATACATACGAAAATATATACAAAATGTGGTAGGAAGGGAGCACGAATCGTGACATAGACCAAACCATGACAATTTCACGCTTCGTGGCCACAGATACAAAAGATATAATAGAGAAGGTTCCTAGCCTGTCGCCTAAAGCATACTTAAACCTATTTCCTTAGTCGCTTCTTATTACGTCCTCGTAAAAATGAAGAGATGTCTACTCTAAACCCAAAACCACACGAGCAGAAAATACATACAGGTATGTATTAAATAAAAAGTAAAACCTATCCCAAAACGTACTTCAGCCAGCAAATCTTGTTAGTATATACGTTTACATCATTAAAAAAACTAGTGAAAACTAAATAATACACATTTAACAAATGCGTTTCTAAATCTGAAGCTTTATTTAGTTCTACATACATACATACATATTCTCACGCCCATATTCCCATGAGGGGTAGGCAGAGCACATGAATTGAAAAATCCAGTGCCACGTATTTAGTTCTCTTTATTAAAAAACCGCGTTTTTTAATATGCTTTCCGTAAAACATCAAGTGAAACAATTAAGAGGTTAAAAATGCTACATCTTTAACCACGACCTTGCACCTCGGTCGCGGTGAGGTGTGAAACTACTGACCTATGAACACACCTTTCCACTCAAATGCCTTAAAATTTCATGTTCCACACTGGCGCGTACGTCGATGATTTAACAGGCTTCGCAAACAGTCATAAATCATTGAGGTGGGGCGGCTATCATAGCCGGTAGCGGGCGCGGAAGCGGACTTACGAATTAGCGATTTAACTTCTGGGAGAAAAATAGTGGTATTATAATTTGACACCAATGTCTGTGACATTGTAGTTGTCAAATAGATAAATTGGCTTTGATGTAGTTTTTTTACGTGGAATTAAGTTTTCTTGCCGTCGTTCTAAGCCAAGCGGCAGTAAATTTGTTTTTTTTTTATATTGAAAATTAAAAATTGAAAACTTTGAATTTTTTTATTTACATATTCGCACTATCTTAAAATGGTTTTCTGCCAGCCAACCTTTAAGTAACAGATAAGAGCAGTAATTTAGGTATCAAGAAATAAATAAATAAATTATTTACTTCGCCAAATTTAGTCAAATGATGACAAACAAAAAAACCACCGTCAAAGCCATTATTTAAAAACACAAGCTTCATTCTAACCATAAAAAAACCCCATCCTGGGCACCCCTCTAAGTGGTCACGCATTATCTAACCAAATAACCTTCAATTGTAATACCGACAGTGTTACCCCTTCACACATACTTAACCTCTTCAGAGGTTATCGATTAACATACCACCGCTGGCACTGCCACCGCACCCCACAGGTCAGGGGTGTCAACACTATGTCCGTACATCGACAGCCCTCAATTACGGGCCCTGATACCATCGTCACTCCATTGTGAGCCTTATGCTTACGACAGATCGATTAAAAGCCTATGATGAGCCTGTAAAAGATGTTGTTAGCTAGCTTTGTGAGACATTCCCTTTGCACGGAGATTTTGTTTACTCTGTGGGGTCTATGGTATCAAATTGTATCGACGACATGATGATGGTAGTTCCCAATATTCAATCTAGATAAGATAAGAAAATGATAGATAAAGTAATAATATTCCGGTAATGTATTAATTTAACTTATGTTAAAATATAATGTTATAAAATTGCACAAAAACTCTCCTCTACAATAATTTTATGCCATGTTGAAAGCAACCAAACAATTTCATCTTTAATCTTACCTACGAGATTAAATCCCGCGTCATATAAAATACATAAAGAACTTTTTTTGTTGCCGTGTGGTGTCGGATAGAATAACACCTCTCCATTTCTTCCGTGGATTTTTGCTAACTTAAAAGTCTTAAAACTATGCTAAAAGTAGCTGCGAAGCGTGATAATCATGGTTTTGTCTATGTCATGTTTCATGTGCTCTGCCTACTCCACTTGGGAACACAGGCGTAGCTTACGCTAGACTGTCGCCTAAAACATACCTGAACCTGTTTCTTTAGTCGCCTCTTAAGACATCCACGGAAGAAATGGAGAGGTTATTCTATCCTGACACCACACGGCAAATAAAAATTACATACATACATACATATTCTCACGCCTGTTTTCCCAAGAGGGGTAGGCAGGGCACATGAATTGAAAAATCTAGTGCCACGTTTAGCAATTTCAGGGCAACCAGATGGTTAAATGTGATATTACAGTGACAGGTTGCTAGCCCATCGCCCACAATACACTAACCCTTTCCCAGAGTCGACGCTTACGACACCCACGGGAAGAAAGGGGGAGGTGCTATTCTAACCCGGCACCACACAGGGACAGAAATAAAAGGACATAAAGACAGGGATAAAAATTCAATATAAACAAATCTCTGTAAAATCTACACTCAAGGAAAATTGTAAAAGTGAAAATAAATTAGGTTACAACTATGGCGTGGCAGTTAGCGACGCGACAACTAACGACATCTATCGAAGGCGTGGCGCAACAGTTGAAACTAGTTCACAGTAACCACGACAACAGAGCCCGCTTGAAGGCCTAATTATGTTGTATTAGACAAGACTAAACACCTCCCCATTTCTTCCGTGGATGTCGTAAGAGGCGACTGAGGTAGGTTTAGGTATACTTTATGCGACAGGCTAGCAACCTATCACTATTATAGGTACCTCTTTCATCTGTTTTATAAACATAAAATTATGATAAAAGTGGCCACCGAAGGTGAAAAGGGCATGGGTCGTCTATGAAAGGTTTTCTGTGCTCTGCCTACTCCGTTTGGGAATACAGGCATGATTGTATCTATGAATTAAGGACTATTAGATACTGTTTTGCAACGTCCTACTCTAACTATGCTAATTAAACTTAATAAATTAGTTATTCTAACTAAAGTCGGCTCACAATCACAAAGTGATTTGTCATTCAAAGGGCATTCACCCGAGCAATTGACCCAGTGGCAAAGGACGATGAATTATAGCGAACTGAGATTTATTACACCAAGGATTTACTGGCTCTTTCACACGCATTGGGTTTGTATGAAGAAAAGGATAGCCAGCATTTCTCTGGTCATGAAGTCCGGTGGGTAGATGGCTATTTCTTATGTGTTCAAGTCTTGTTTGTCAGTGGTTATGAATGAAGTTGATTAGAAAGGTAATTACTAATTAGTTTGGTCGCTTTTAGCGAATATTTAGAGTGCTGATTTTTCGAAAATAACAGCATTTTTGTGCTTAGAATGAATGGTTTGAAATTAATTATTAAAAAAAATCCTCTGCATGAAATTGCCGTGTATGGTTAGAATAACACCTCTCCATTTCTTCCGCGGTTGTTGTAAGAGGCGACTAAAGAGTTAGGTTAAGTTATATTTTAGGCGACAGGCTAGCAACCAGTCATTGTTATATCTGCCAACTCATAACCTAAAAAAATATGCTAGATGTGGCCACGAAACGTGAATTAGTCATGGTTTTGTCTATGCAGCGTTTCGTGTGCTCTGCTTACCCCATTTGGGAATACAGGCGTGATGTATGTACATATGTACGTATGAAATTAAATTGTCACTGATGCGAAAAACAATGATTATGACATTTAAACTGATTTAATTCGTTTATAAACCAACCATAATCAAGTAACAGTACACAATCAAAAAGCTCTTAAATAATTTTCGTAACAAACCCGAATCCCATTCACGAATCTTTAACGCGTCCCATTCACTTTAACAAATAAAGCCCGCTTCCACCCGTCTATTACCGGCAATTACCGTTGGCAGCGCTGCAACATAAAGGTCACCCACATAAGGGACAAGCGGAGCGACGAGCGGCGCGATTTGAAAACGCTACTCATGGGGCTAATAAGTGGTATTGTTATGTCTCTCTACAAAGGATAGTTTGAAGCCAGAGAGGATACTATAATAGGGGATGGGCTACTAGTGATTTTTGTCACTCTACGAACGTTTGTTTGTAGCCAAAGCGAGAGCAATCGTCTTAGATGCGCTTATGAAAGTTTTTTTTTATATTTTTTTCCCTGTGTGGTGTCGTGATAGAATAACACCACTCCATTTCTTTCGTGGATGTCGTAAGAGGCGACTAAGGAAAATAGGTTTCGGTATGATTTAGGCGACAGGCCAGTAACCTGTCACTATTATTCCTGTTCCATCTGTTATCAAATCTAAAATTATGGTAGAAGTGGCTGCGAAGCATGAAATAGTCAAGATCATGGTTTTGTCTATGTCAAATTTCGTATTATCTGCCTACCCCGTTTGGGAACATAGGCGTGATTATATGTATGTTGTATGTATGTTTATAATTTAATTCTGATTAATCTAGCCTCGGGGATTCTAATTAGTTTATGTATTAAAAATGTACATGTTTTGAAAATGAAGTTTTTTGTTTTGTAAATGTAATCGTAAGTTTTATTGAACATTTTGCTAAGTTTTGTCTTTTTCCTAGTTCAGTTATTTCAGGCCATCCATAAAGTACGTCACACAAAATTCGGAGAATTATGGAGATAACAAAATCCTCTAAATGCATACTATTTTGATCAAAAGTAAGTGAAATATATTTAATTTTCGTATAGTCTGTCGGGTCACAAATTATAGTTTATTTTTAGTGTTTTCAAAGATATTAGAGAAATTTTGTTCAAGTGTTAC
>BHDV01022054.1:0-18213 GCA_005406045.1 Adoxophyes honmai | reverse complement strand
GTGAGGAGTGGAAGTTTTCAATGTAGAAAGCTATAAAATTGGTATGTGTTCTATCTCTTCTGTGATACCCCGAATTTAACGCGAGCGGAGCCGCGGGCAAAAGCTAGTACTTCCATATGTTCTAATTGCACAGACTAAAACGTCCGTCGCGGATAGTCTGTCGTCTGCGCAGGGCCTTAGAAGAACAAAGGCTAGGGGTGACACTGGGCGCTACACTGCGACTTTTTGTAGCGATCCTGTCGCGCATCTGCGTCGATATAGTCGCGAATACGCTGAATCCGCGTAGTTTGAATGGAAACTGAGACAGCGCCTCCCAGCGGCAGGTTTACACAACTGTCGTGACCGACAAGACAGTTGACAAGACATTATCAATACACATTTCGGTGAATAGTGCGGTCACATCGACAACCCTAGCTCAATTGAGATGTAATTAGGGTTAGAACAAAGGCTAGGGGTGACACTGAGGCATGCGCCCACTGCGACTTTTTGTAGCGATACGGTAGCGATACTGTCGCACGTTCGCTTAGATACAGTCGCGATCAGAGTTTTTAGTGTAATGAAAACGATCATAGATTTGATAACGATTTCGTTAGTGAATTAACAAGAAATCGTATGGAAACTGAGACAGCGCCTCCAAGCGGCTCGTTTGAACAACTGCCGTGGTCGACACGTCTCCATACATTCTTCGCATTAATACGCAAACGAAATCGTTATCGTATCCATGACAGTTTACATTACACTAAACACTGTTCGCGATTGTATCGTTCCAAATGCGACTAAAACGCATCAGTAGCGATGATGTCGCGCTTAGGAAACGCGCGACTGCATCGCTACAAAAAGTCGCCGTGAGCGAGCACCCTAGAAGTACTTAATACTTTGACTTTTGGGTTTTTTTCAAAAAAACGTGTACTAAAACACTATACATACATATATCATGCCTATATTTCCAAACGGAATAGGCAGAGCACACAAAAGTAAAATAGGGATTGGTTGCTAGGCTAACGCCTGAAATAAACCTATAATTAGCCCTAGTCGACTCTTACGAAATTATCGAAAGTAATTAAAAGGTGTTATTCTAAACCCGACAACCAGAATAATTATTATATTATTATTATATCTAGCCTGGGTCAGTATCCCACTGCTGGGCAAAGGCATTTATGATCCATGTCCTCCATTCATCCCGATCTAAAGCGGTCTGGGGCCAGTCGCCGAGAAATAAGAAAAATTATCAGAATTTTTTAATTCTTAAAAAAAAATCATTTATCGATAACACTTAACAGATTCTCAAAAAATGGTTAGGATCATGACTCCAAATTACCTTGTGATTACTATAGAAATAAGAAGCTGTAAAACTAGGGTGACGGCACCAGTTATGGACGGTTTAAGCTGACAAGCACCAGTGATGGACACTTCATTCATAATTTAAAGACCATAGATTTGTGAATTGATTGTTGTAAAACAAATGACTTTTCCTTAGTGGGTAGTAAATAAGAGTCATTGTCCATTACTGGTTCTATGTCCATTACTGGTCGGTCACCCTACGATGTTTTTTCACGATCACCTCCAAACCAGTAAGGCAGGGAGTGCCGCCGGTGACATCACGCCCATTGTGCCGGTAACAAAGACGATAGCAAAATGGCCAATTATTACTAAATTAAGTAATGGCCCTACTTTTCCCTTTTTATGCCCTTTTGTGGACGAGAATAGAACAATCGGTCAAAAGACAGTGTTTTCAGCCTAAAATTGTTAATACTTTTGGGTTTTTTACCCTCCGATTACAAGGGTGGTTGTAATAATTTAATACCTAACTGTGCTGGGAAGAATAAATAAAAATACGGAAGAATCTTTACCCCTCTGCTATAGATATAGTAAGTAAGTAAGTAAACACTTTATTGTACAAAAGGAAAGAACACGAAATGCAAAAACTCATATACAAATTAAATGGCGAAGTACAAAGGCGGACTTATCCCTTAAGGGATCTCTTACAGCCAACCTTTAAGAGTCAGAGAGGAAACTACAGTACAATAACAAAATATTAATATTAAAGGAAAACGAAAATATACAAAGGAAAAGGAGATATAAATATGATTCGGAATCATACTCCTGAAAACGTGTTTATGCGTATTTTAAACATAAAACTATCGCGAAGTCACTCATACTGAAATAAAACGGAACTACTCACGTTTTTATATCGAGATCAGCTCGACATGTTTGTGATGGGTCACGATTTGGCCCGTAACATGTCGAGCTAGTTTCGATATAAGAACGGGAGTAGATTCGTTTTATTTCATTTCATTTTGCGTACTTTCCTATAAACCCCGGCAAGATAGAAAGATTTTTTTCAAAAGCAAATGCAAACAAAGCATCCCTCTCAAAACGGCTAGCATTGTTTCATTCCTGAGGTGTTTTTCAAATGCTCTAACGCTAATGAGTTTGAAAAGCACAACTGCTTTTGAAACACTTGGGACGTATTTTCAAGTTGCATAGAGAACTCGTGAATGCGTCGTTATGCGACGAGTGGGAGTTAGAACGAACGTTTTGTTCGCTGCATAGAGCTCTGCTTAGCTCTTCAGTCGAGCGTTCTGTTTTTGAATTTAAAAAAGATTCTCAGTTTGAATCATACTATATGGCCAGTAACTTGTGGTTTTGTTAACTGATTTATACTTACCAGTCATATTTGCAACGGTGATTTTTTTCCACAAATACTTACTACTTAAATGTGAATTATTTTCCTATAGGTACGGAGCTTTGGGTTTTTTATGCGCAAAATCATAAAATAATACTTTGAAGTAGGTACAAACAATAGACAAGTGCCATTTAAAAATAACAGGAAAGGCTCTGTCTCTCAGTTTGTTTCTTACCTTTTTAAGATAAAACACTATACCGAAGATGAAATTCTGAAGACAACATAAGTCGAGGAATAAGTTAAACTTCTTTTTTCTAAATATTGTAGTACTTGCAGGTTAATAAAGAGAATATCGGTGCGACGTGATCATAAGCTGTTTAATTCTTGTACTTGTGCCAACTGTAAGTCTAATTTACATAAACAAGCGTACAGCCATTCAACCTTATTCTAAACTTGTAAACATCTCCGTCCTTGACGAAAATTCACTAGGTCACCGTAAAAATTATGCAATGAGCCATAAAAGCGAAAAAAAGTTAAATAAAACAAGCTCGTACTTTACATGCAAACGCGCCGTCACTTTGTCTCAATGTGCCGTAAGTGCTGTCGCATAAAGCTTTAGATTGCGCGTTACTTTATTCCGGAGCCGCAAAGTGAAAATTGTAGGTAGTTTATCATTTATTCAGTGTATTGTCACATGACACACGAAGGTTTTCGGGTGGAACATTTTCCTTGTTTGCTCTCGGCAACTCGTGAAGGGAGCACATTTTTAGGCCGGCTAGTACCAAACAGTTTGGCAGTTAGGGTGATGTTTCATTGTATTTCAACTATTTCAAGTGTCGACTGCATATAGCGTCAGAGTTTGACGACACGTCGTCTTTTTTAAACTGACCGCGGACGACAACTGTAGACGCAGACGTCATCCACAGTGTAAACGAATTCATAGTCCCCGGCAAGTTAGATGGCATTTTTTTTCTAGTGGGGTCAAGTTCACACATTTAAAACATTATAATTTGACGAAACGCTGACTCCTGTAGTATATTTTTCCAATAATATCAGCACTGCAGTAGATTTAAAAAAAAACATACGCATGGCTAAGCAATATTTACTCTACAAAGCTGTCCTAGGAATACAGGTCCACACGTTACATATCATAAACTTATTCTGACAATTTCTCAAGAAACCTAATAAAAAATGTGTTGAAGGTAAACATAGTACCTAGTAAACGAGTAGTTTACCCATAAACTCACCCACCTGTTTATAGTATATGGGTCGGCAAACAACTTACCCCCACCACTTAAAAAATCGGCCAAGTTATTTCCCAACCACTAAGTATACACCCTATTCACCATTTTATTCGACTGTGCTGAGTCAAGAAGCCGATAAAATCAAGGAAAGAACTAAACTGCACTGTAATCAATTTAAGTTAGAACCGAGTAATAAACCCCAGAGTTAAATAAACTAATTTAATTTTAAATTAACTACTGACAGCTTTTTGTTACAAAAAACTTTGAGGAAACTGAAACTTCCAGCCAAGCTATTAAATGAAGTTTGAGTGAGGTTCGAAATTCGTGTAGGGGAAAATTACATAGTCACTTTCCACCCCGTATGGGGTTTAGCTTAGAAATGCACCCTTTAAATTTCTTCCGTTGATATTGTACGTCTATGTTTATGCCCCGTGTAGTGCCGGGTTAGAATAGCACCTCCCCCTTTCTTCCCGTGGGTGTCGTAAGAGTCGACTCTGGGAAAGGGTTAGTGTATTGTGGGCGATGGGCTAGCAACCTGTCACTGCAATATCACATTTAACCATCTGGTCACCCTGAAATTGCTAAACGTGGCACTGGATTTTTGAATTCATGTGCTCTGCCTACCCCTCTTGGGAATACAGGCGTGAGAATATGTATGTATGTATGTATGTTTATGTGCGTTTTGTTTGCAAATGGGGTAGGTAGAGCACGCAAAACGTTACATAGACAAAATTACAACTATTTCATGCTTCGTGGCCACTTCTGGGATAAATAAATAAATAAATAAATATCACTGGACAATTTTTACACCAATCACCTAGTCCCAAAGTAGGCAACTTAATGCCTGTGTTATGGATACTAGACAATGGATAAACTTACTTATATATAGATAAACATCCAAGACTCGAAAGCAAATATTCGTATTCATCATACAAACATCTGCCCCGACCGGGGATCGAACCCGGGACCTTAAGCTTCACAGTCAGGTTCTCTAACCGCTGGGCTATCCGGCCGTCAATAATTTAAGGTTTGAAACCAGATGGAAGAGGTAATACAGTGCCAGGTTGCTGGCCTGTTGCCGATAGCAATACCTTAGTCGCCTTTTACGACATCCACGGAAGAAATGGAGAGATGTTATTTTATCCCGACACCACACAGCCAACTAAACATATACTTAAGTTTGCGGCGTGTTTTTTTTTAAACAATATTTTGAATTATGAAAAATATTCTGAGACATTCGAACTTGTACTTTTATTATAGTATCGATATCGATTTTATAACATACACATTATAATGCTGACACAAACATGCAGGTTTCTTAAGGCCTAAATGCGTAGTAAGGATACTTATCTACACTAATATTATAAAGAGGAAAACTTTGTTTGTTTGTTTGGTTGTAATGAATAGCCTATAGGCTACATTTTATTTTGAAAAAAAAAGAGGATTCCGTAAAATATTTGGGTTTAGATATCTACATCTACACTAATATTATGAAGAGGAAAACTTTGTTTGTTTGTAATGAATAGGCTCAGAAACCTACGACCCCAAAATCCGAAATTTACGCGAACGAAGTCGCGGGCGGAAAGCTAGTAGATTATAATGATATAATGTAGATTAAACAATTAATCTACAAAACATCAAAATAGTAAATAATTCTTAAAAAATATTACACCACTGAGTCACTAACAAACACGCTGCAAAGAACGACCCAATTATGTTACAAATTCTAATTTAAAAGAAACGCATTATCACCTAGATCCCTTATTTTTTCATTTTCAGGGCTCGGTTATGGCGGCGCGTCATTATCTTAATGTGAGGAGAACAGTGGATATTCCGTAACGTAATAGGCTGTGTTGTGGAACTGAATTAATGATATTTAAGGTTGTGAGCGGAGTGGTTGAGCGGAGCGAGCGAAGTGAGTGAAGTTCTGAGATGTTCTCGAACAAATGGAAAAAATCTTCGTTAAGGCATCAAAACGTCTAGAGTAATGAAATCGGCCAAGTAACGCATCGATTTAGTTTTCGTATCAACGCGAAGAATTGTATGGAAACTGTGTCGACCGCGGCAGTCGTGTAAACGAGCTGCTTGAAGGCGCTGTCTCAGTTTCCATACAATTTTGCACTAACTCACAAACGAAATCGTTATCGACTGCATGATCGTTTTGAACACACTAGACGTACATACACTTTTCTATAAAAATCGACAAAATATTCTGATGCATTTCTTTAGTTTTCTACAAGCAATACATGAACTCTAACAATTAATCTAAAAGGACATCAAAATTCGTAGTTAATCCGTATAAAAATTTGTCCCAGTGAGTATAGTAACGGAAACGCTCGAATCGCTCAGTACGCTTCCCCGCTCCCGCTCCCGCCCGCGCTACCGCTCGTACGTCGCGTAAAAAACAACACGGCCGTAGCTGATCGACCACAATCATCCGCGCTGTTCTGTTTACATAATGCCCCCAAATTAAATTGCTTACTTTTCCTTTACTACGCTCGTATTACAAGACGGTGCGGGCTTCTTTTGTTTTGACAATTTTCCTGGCTTACAACAACTTAATTGTTATTACTAGTACAAAAGCAACTGACTTGGCGCTAGACGATGTTTTTGTACCGTGGGTCGATTTTGTCTTCGGAACAGGCAACAGTTGCAACGACACATACATACACTGCGCCTGTATTGCTAAATGGGGTTGGGTGTGCACCCGAAATCTACTATCTATACTAATATTATAAAGTTATTAGAACGCGCTAATCTCAGGAACTACTTACTGGTTCGAATTGAAAAAATCTTTTTGTGTTGGATAGACCATTTATCCTGATAGGAGGCCTTACGAGAGAGAGAGTTTACGGAAATTCTTCGTGGAAGACCGTACGGGGGTGTAGCAATATTGTGGAGGAAGTCAATTTTCTCTCATGTCACAGTGATACCTTGCAGTAGTGTGCGTCTTGCGGCTGTTACGGTGAAACTTGCACACATCGATATTCTCGTGGCGAGTGTTTACATGCCCACAAACTCGATTAATAATCTTAGTGAATTTACTGAATGTCTGAGTGAACTTAATGCAATTATCGAAAATAGTGGAGTAGAATCAGTGTTTATGTTAGGAGATTTTAATGCGCACCCGGGTGAATTGTTCGGTACTGAACTGGCCAATTTTTGCGCTGATCAACGTTGGTTGTGTGCAGACATGGACTTGTTGGGCTGCGACTCGAATACATACACGTATATTAGTGACGTACATGGCACGAGAAGTTGGCTGGACCACTGTGTTGTGACAGAGGCAGCCAAAAAATGTATTTTTAAAATTGACGTAATTAATAATGTGACATGGTCTGATCATTTTCCTTTGGTAGTGCATTGTAATTTTAGTGTCATACAATCAAGGAATGTTTTTAATTTTATTACTAGTAATTCTAATGTGATTTGGGGAGAAAGGGATACTATGCAAATTGACAAATATAATAATTTATGTAATAGTTTTCTAAGAGATATTGACTTTCCTGCCGAGCTAAGGTGCTGTGCTGATAAGATCTGTTCAGATGAGAGTCATAGACTCATCATAGACACGTTTTATTGTAGTATTATTGACAGCTTGACCAGAGCCTCTATTGAAAGTAAAACGTATAATGTTGTAAACAGGAAGCGTAAATGTATTGCTGGTTGGAATAAACATGTCAAAGATGCTCACCGGGAGGCTCAAACTCATTTTCAACTGTGGTGTTTGCAGGGGTGTCCTAGACAGGGTAAATACTTTACAAACATGTCTAAGACTAAAAGTTTGTTTAAGGCTAAACTAAAGTGGTGTCAAAATAATCAAGACCAGATTAAAATGGATATTATAGCTTCCCATCATGCTATTAAGAATTTTCCTCAATTTTGGAAAGCAACAAACAAACTGAACTCTAAACCTAGCGTTCCGGTGAGCGTCAGCGGTGTCAGTGAGCCTACTCAAATAGCAGATTTGTTCATGAAACATTTCCAGGTGCAGTCTTCTCTCGGACCCTCCGCGGCTGTGCTCCCCACGGGGATCGGTCCCGGTGACCAATTTGCATGCGTTACTGTTAAGGAAGTTACTAATATTATCAGAAATATGACACGCGGCAAATCACCTGGACACGACGGTCTCAGTGTGGAGCATTTCCAGTACGGTGGTGCACACCTTCCGAGAGTACTGGCGCTACTATTTAATTTTTGCATCGCACATTCATATCTGCCCGAAATGCTAATGAAAACTATAGTAGTACCAATTATCAAAAATAAGACTGGAGATGTGTCAGACAAAGAAAATTATAGACCAATTTCTTTGGCTACGATAGCGGCTAAAGTGCTGGACGGTGTGCTTGATAAGCGGTTGTGTTGTAATATGAGGCTCCATGACGCTCAATTCGGCTTCAAGCCAGGTCTATCCACGGAGTCCGCAATATACTGTCTCAAGCACACCGTCCGCTACTACACCGACAGGCAGACTCCGGTATACGCATGCTTCCTGGACCTCTCTAAGGCGTTCGATATGGTGTCTTATGATGTGCTTTGGGGTAAAATTGTGTCGGATACCACGTTGCCAGATGAATATCTACTGCTTCTGAAGTATTGGTATGGAAACCAGACGAACGCTGTTAGATGGGGTAATGGATTTTCCGAGGTGTACAGATTGAATAACGGAGTGAGGCAGGGTGGGTTGACGTCTCCTAAGTTATTCAATCTTTACATCAATGGGCTTATTGAGGAGCTCAGCAAGGCAGGAGTAGGTTGTTCTGTGGCCGGTCGCACCATCAACAATATCAGTTATGCTGACGACATGGTGTTGTTGAGCCCCTCAATTAGTGCCATGAGGAAGCTCATAAAAATCTGTGAGCGGTATGCAGAGACCCATGGACTTAAGTATAACACGAAGAAGAGTGAGCTGCTGCTTTTCAAGGCCAACGCGAAAACTTACGAAACCGTTCCACCTGTCCTTCTAAACGGTGCTCCACTCAAACTGGTGAAGAAGTTCAAATATTTAGGTCACTGGGTCACTGATGCGCTCACCGACGACCTGGACATGGACAGAGAGCGCAGAGCGTTGACAGTCAGATGCAATATGCTGGCTCGCAAGTTTGCAAGATGTACAAATCAAGTTAAAATAACTCTTTTTAAAGCCTTCTGCCAGACTTTGTACACTTGTAGCTTGTGGGTTCGCTTTACGCAGAAGTCTTTCAATGCTTTAAAGGTCCAGTATAATAATGCCTTCAGGGTGCTGTTGGGGCTGCCCCCGTTCTGTAGTGCGTCTGGCATGTTTGCGGAAGCGCGTACAGACAGTTTTGGAGCCGTCATACGCAAACGAATCTCATCAGCCATGGGCAGGATGAGGGGCAGCAGCAATAGCATACTGCGCACAATATCGGAGGATGTGTCGTGTCCGATACTGCATCACTGGACTAAAATGCATGTCGTCAAAAACGCTTGGTTAAAGAATTGAATTGTGAATATTTACTAACATAGATATTAAGAACTCTTTGTAACTAACAATTTATGGATCTTGAGTTATCTGACAATAAAATGATTATTATTATTATTATTATTATTAAATACGATTACCTATAGGAAATTACGACTATGAAAAATGAAATAGACATGGTTTTGGTTTTGTAAGTTTTGTAGCCCAAAACTTACAAAGCCAAAAAACTTAAAAAAGCCGTGGTAGCCCAGCGGTTTGACCTGTGGCCTCTCAAGCAGAGGGTCGTGGGTTCAAACCCCGGGCTCGCACCTCTGAATTTTTCGGAATTTATGTGCGATATCGAATTTGATATTTATCACGAGCTTATTCGGTGAAGGGAAACATCGTGAGGAAACCTGCACACAGCGACGAAGTAATTCAACGTTGTGTGTGAAGTTCCCAATCCGCACTGGGCCCGCGTGGGAACTATATCCCAAACCCTCTCATACTGAGAGGAGGCCTGTGCCCTGCACTGGGACGTATACATATAGGCTGATGATGATGATGAAGTTTTGTAACGTTTTGTGTGCTCTACCTGACTCATTTGGGAATACAGATGTGATGTATGAATGTAGGTTCTTTGTAACAATACACTCAAAATAGTAGGTGTAAACCTACAAGTAGTACATCGCCTACAACGTCAAGATTCCTGAACTACATCCTTATCCGCCTCTTGCGACATCTATGAAAGTTTTTGGTCAGTTTATTTCTAGTGATAAAAACATTTCCAATTTCCCACGTATCGCGGAGGGACGTGAGGCAGCAATTAGCGACAACATGTGTTTAGTGCCATGCATTATGCAGAGGGTGCCACCGTTTCAAGGTTATGGCACCCCGTAACGAATAGCGGGGGGGGGGTCACAAGACACATTTTGCAGTTTGCTGTGTGGTGTCGGGATAGAATAATACCTCTTCTTCTTTCCTGTCGTTCCGTTGTCGTAAGAGGCGAATAAGTAAATAGCTTTATGTATGATTTAGGCATAGAGGACAGATCAACTAGAGAAACAATGATGGCCACCCAGTTCCGCAAACCGTCAGTTTAATTCAACTTAGAAACTGTCACAGAAACTGTAAAGAGCCAATAACCATAGAGGAGAAAGCCACTGCGTTACGTGCAATCTTGGGCCGGCCAATAAGAACACAGCGAACGCCGCCATGCTTCGGCGGAATCGTCTTCGAACAAATTCAACGACATTTAGTACTCCATAGGTTCTGTCCTCTATGGATTTAGGCGACAGGCTAGCAACCTCCTTTATTTACTTATAACTACCTCTTTCATTTATGTTTAAACACGATTACCTCGCCTCTTAAGTACAACATCTACGAAAGAAATCGGGAGGTTTATTTGTGGTGGAAAAACTAACCAAATAAGAAATCCTTTCCAATTACCCACGTTTCGCGGAGCGACGTGAGGCAGCAATTAGCGGCAACATGTGTTTAGTGCCATGAATTATGCAGAGAGTGCCACCTTTACGAGGTTATATAGGGCACCCCGTAACGAATAGCGGGTGTCGCAAAACACATGTACAGTCTTTCAGCAGATGATTAAGGGGTGAAACACAGACTTATATCGAAATAGATATCGTGAGTTTCTGCATTTGTATAAAAACCAAGCGTGCCACTTTTTCTCTACCTACTGTAACGTCGCATGAGCGCTTTAGTGATGGAAATTGACAGTCCGAGTGAAACCGATTTGAAGGTGACGCTGCCTTATTTGAGTTGTCCTGTCTCTAGGCAGTTAAACCTAATCTAAGTGGTGCAAAACTAAGTGAAATCGCGTCAAAAGGAAAGCATTGCTCTTTTTTTGGCTCCCTTTTGGCACGCAAAATCATACACTTAAGTAATCTATCTAAATAAATATAAAGTAAAGGTGACTGACTGACTGACTGACATAGTGATCTATCAACGCACAGCCCAAACCACTGGACGGATCGGGCGAAATTTGGCATGCAGGTAGATGTTACGACGTAGACATCCGCTAAGAAAGGATTTCGACATACATATTTTACCCCCAGGTGTATAAAATAGGGGATGAAAATTTGTATGAAACATTGTCAATTTTTAACCGATTGGGCTGAGACTCTACATGGAGAAAGCTACTATGACGTAAAAACTGAAAAACGTAAAACTAAAAGCCGAAAAACTATACCTTATTAATAATAATACTTCTTAACGCGAGCAAAGACGCGGGCAAAAGCTGGTTTCAATATAAGTCTGTGGGGTGAAGCGAGGCTTGACCTTGGGAGGCATTTATAATTACGTTCACACAACGTACGAATGTACTGGTTTGTTTGTAATTGAATGGCGGCCAAAGGAGTACTCGCAAAGTAATTAAAACCAAGGTGATGTGCGGGTATAACACAGTCAAGGAAAAAGGATGTTTAGCAGGTTGAGATACTTCTAAAGTTGGCCTTATTACTATTTCCAGCCAGTTGCATGACATAAATACTCAATATTGAACTTCATCGTGAAGTTTGTCCTATAATGCGAACAAATTATGAAGGCGGTCAACCTGCTAAACATTCAGATTTCCTGACTGTACAACGCTGTGGTGGTTTGAAAATTAACCATAGTTGGCAGAGTTAGTTCAAGATACAAGACGAACTAAAGCCCTTTTATTCAAGATATTGCGTAGTGCTTTTCACTGCGAGGCAGCTGAAGTAAGATATTTATGAAACAATATACAATTCACATATCCAATTTATGTGTGGTGTCGGGCTTAGAAAAACACCTTTCTATTTCTTCAGTGGATGTCGAAAGAGGCGGCTAAGAAAAAAGGTAACTTGTCACTATTACAACTCTTAGTACTTAAAACTTAATCATCTGGAGCTACGCGCCACGGCGGCGGATAGACGCGCATTCTGTAGCCGTGGTGCGTAGCTCCAGATTAATAGGTTTTAAGACTTTTAAGTAAAGAATAAGAGTTATAATAGTGGAAAGTTGCGATGAGATCAGGTGATGGATCACAAATTGTCCCGAAATAATAATATGTCGAGTTAATCTCGATAAAAAAGTGAGTAGATCCGTTTTCTCTCACTATGACTTTCACGGTAGTTTTGTATTTCAACTCGGAAAGGATTTTTATAAAAAAAGGCACTGGATTTTTGAATTCATGTGCTCTGCCTACCTACCCCCTTGGAAATACAGGCGTGAAAATATGTATGTAATGTAAGTGATTTTTAACATTTTATACCCACAGAAGTAGCGCGACCACAATTTTGTGGACCCATAAATCTAGCATGATCCCTGCCCGTTCGAGATAGACTCGACATCAAGTATGATGGATCACCCACGGATGTTGTTCACCGCTTCGTAACTGTTTCGTAACTGATTCCAAATCGGAACTAAGTAAGTGATGAACACGCGTTTTGTTCTTATCAGCGAGAGTAACTTGTGTTAGGTAGATTAAGGGAAATACTTTGCTACAAACATGGAAGGTATATTCGATGAAGCGTTGTTTGCTCTTTTATACAGGTTGTAGTTTTTTATTTTATTCGGGTGTTTGGGGAATATCAGGAAAAAGGTGTGTACCCTTATTCCCTACACATATTTAATGGCACACTCGATTCAATATACAGAAAAAATACTTTAAAGTTTGACGGTAATAAGACCAACACGTATCTTCGTATGTAAAACTGGGAATACTTTCTACGGATTTAAAATCGATATCGCGTTTGATTCTGAGCAGATCCAATCAATTTTTTATTTTTTTATTTAAGTAACAATTTCATTGTAGCTGTGACGGCGGCAGTGTACCACGGGCCTAAATAAATACCTGACAAACGTAAATATTATCATTACTCTCTTAAAATTTAAATCAGCACAATCTGTCCTGCATCTTAAGACTGGAAACAGCACTTGTCTTGATTCTCGTGTAAACTCCCTCGAAAACAATGACGCCTGAACAAAAGTCCGCAATTGAAGATCCACTTAACATAAAGTGCGGCGTAGCTCCCGAGTCCTAAGAAGGGCCTACTTGTACAAATCCAGCTCAACTTTATGATTTTGTTTGTATTTTGTAATCAAATGGGTACCTACTTCGGATTCGCATCAGGGGCACCATAGGAAATACGCACAAAAGTCAATCAGGGTCCCGTGTGGTGCCGGGTTAGAATAGCACCTTCCCCTTTCTTCCCGTGGGTGTCGTAAGAGTCGACTCTGGGAAAGGGTTAGTGTATTGTGGGCGGGGCTAGCAACCTGTCACCGCAATATCACGTTTAACCACGGATCAGAATAAAGAAGGTTGGATAGGCAAAAGTCACACTTTTGTTTGAAAACCAGCGTCGCCACCTGTCTCCCACCAAATAACTCCACTACATCAACAATAATAATAGATACACAATTACGCACACTAATACACGTAGAATAAAGAGCTGCAATTGGTTCGCACACTGCGTCGAAAGTGCGTACGTACGAGACAACTACCCGCACAAGATTCACTAAAACTCAAGTCCGGCGAGGCCGCGATCGAGTTGAAGAAGCGTGTTTATTTTGATTGCTTCGTTATCCATTGCGCGTCAAATGTATCTTCACCCGAAATATTTGCGTACTTCAACAGCAATGTACATTTTCTGTGTCTCTTGGCGTACTTAATTGTTGTGTCTACTTAGAATTACAAAATTAAAAATAGTTTTTTCGAAAAATATACTATAAAACGAAGGTTCTATGCTTATCGGTGAATATAAATTACTCCTTGCTTGGTACTTGACGCCTGAGTCTTTAACCTACTCGTAACAATCGTACAATATGGCATTTTCAAAGGATTTTAGCGCAGCTCCGCACGGCGATGCAAACATCATGCCACTAAACAAGTATGAACGCGTGGTTCTTAAAGTATGACTCTCTGATCATACCTGTGGTGCGCCTGCCGTGCGCATATTGCCAATCCAACCTACTTTATCTAATCTGTGCGTTTAACCATCTGGTTACCCTGAGCTTGCTAAACGTGGCACTGGATTTTTGAATTCATGTGCTCTCCCTACCCCTCATGGGAATACAGGCGTGAGAATATGTATGTATGTATGTATGTGTAAATCAGGGCCGTTATTACGTGCACACGTTTTAACTAAAGTTCAAAAGTTAGTCACATATTTCTATTCACGATTTATGTTTCACCCTGTATGCCCTATGAATCACTATTAACCCTAATTTTACGGTAAGTACTTACATATGACCTTGACGGAAAAAGTAGGTGAAATCGGAGTCGCGCGTTTTTAGTATCATAATACATACGAGTAACTTTGACTTCGATCCCTTTACAACAAGACTTAGGTACATTTGGTGTCTTTATTGTAAAAAAACACATAAGTACATACATACACATATTCTCACGCCTATATTCCCAAGAGGGGTAGGCAGAGCACATGAATTCAAAAATCCAGTGAAACGTTTAGCAATTTCAGGGTAACCAGAGGTTACACGTGATATCGCAGTGACAGGTTGCTAGCCCATCGCCCACAATACACTAACCCTTTCCCAGAGTCGACTCTTACGACACCCACGGGAAGAAAGGGGGAGGTGCTATTCTAACCCGGCACCACACGGGGCCAAAAAAAAACAACAGATACTGAAACACCACAAACAAGATGTTGAGGCGCAAAGACTGATTTTTTATTTATCGCTTAGGTAGGGATATCGAGATAACTTGGTAACGACAAATAGAGAAGTTTCAATAGAACTTGATCAAAATATACTTACATAAACAAATAATCCACAAAATGCTACTATAGATAAATATACATAGGTATTTATGTAGGCATGCCTACACGTAAATAAAATAAAAATAAAAATAAAATACACACACAAACGCGCGCGCACACGCACTCACCCACAAACATTTTGATATTCAAAACAACAACAAACTTATAACACCCTTTTTGCGTTGGGGGTAATAAAAACCCACTGTACTTAGAACCTATTTACACTTAACATCATAGTGACATAACATTGCTCTACAAATTATCATACTAACTTAATTACTCAGTCCAGTGCCCATACTCTCATATTTTGTTATTCCCTAATAACAATCTGGAAACTTTTCAAGCAAGAACAGTTTACGTACTCCTAATTAAGTGTTCCGTTACTCAGAATTGTTTACCCACTTGTATCCATGACATTTCTGACTAATGAAATAAAACACGATTGCTACAAATGGGATTGCACGAACTATGTTACCTATTTGTGATAGATAGCGGCAACTTGGACGGCACTTGGCCAGTTGTTTTTCATTTGCTTATGCGTCAGCGATTATATTCGGTTAGTAGTTTTCTGCACGACACACTTGCGAATATTGTATAGGCTGTAACAGATCCCCCTGGTAATAATTGACAGGGGCATATGTATATATGGGGAGGTGGGGCAGCTTGATACACGGGGCACATTGATACAGTACCAACGTTAAGAGGTCAACTACATCGGCATAGCAGAAAATAAAATTGCTAAAATCGATTTGATTCCCGCGCGTCCTGCGTCCGTAGGATAAAAAGCAGTGACATTTTGAGTTAAAAAAAGGACTAGGTTTTTTGACGAAAAAAAAATGCCTATACATTTTAGAGCAACTTATACCTATATACCCCTATTAAAGATTAACAGGGGTACTATTACATCCTGTATTACCAATCCCCCTTGTTAATCAAAAAAATTAATCAAATGATAAATTAAATTGTAAAGTCAAGACCTTTGGAGCGTTTGAACTAAAATGAAGTCTGAAACATACTGTACGATAACTCTGCAAATGGACTGTATAGATTTTATTTACGATATGCAAAATGTACGCGACGACACGACAGTGAATATTTCCTTTAGAGATCCAGACAGAAACTCACCTATCCTTGGAGAACCCGGTGCTTGCGACAGCCAGGTGCAGGGCTGCTAAACTTACTGACGCTAGACTTACCGTTCAGCAAAGAGCTACCTGCCACCTACTGTGTCACCGGTTCTGGAGCTGAGCTTCTTCTGATATCTCAAGGAGTAGGTATTCTTCTAAAATATGCTGTTAAGAGTGCCTCCAACGACACGACAAAATGAAGCACTTTCTTTAACAACAACGATTTCAACACAACAATTTTGATAGAACACTAATTTGAATAGCACCAACAAATTTGAATAGACGCGCAACCGCCAAAAACCAGCTTATTTACGAGTATATTACTAGTTTGGCAGTGTTGCTACTAACAAAAAATATAAAATTTAAATTAACGGAACGTTTTGTGAAGACTGAACACATACATATTAGTACCTACATACAATTATTTCCTACTTTACTCAAATAGAGACTAAATTGAAATCACTTGTCCGATTACAATTAAGCAAGTAAATAAATCCGTTATTGCATAAAACACTAATTTTTAAACAGAGACAAAAGGAATCGTGTCCAACTGACTGTTTCGCAAGAGGATTTAGCTCAGCTACCTTTTCAATAAGACCCCGCCTTAAATCTCAGAACTCTTTATAACCTCAGTGTTCTTGTACTCTTTAAAAACAAAAATCAAATAGCTTCTTCATAAAAAAGATCCTAAATAACAACTTTTCATAGAACCAAAACGTTCCACTTTCTCGCTACCTAGTTCTGACACATCCATTTTCTAGACAGAATTTAAAGCAAGCGTGGCCAACGTTGACAAAGCTACGCCTTCAACGCGGCAAAATATGTGCCGCCACATTGCAGAACAAAATGGCATCGCCGAGTGCCAAAACCACACGAAATATCTCTGTATAAACACTAGCTGTATTACATAGAGAATGCGCGGAATGCATCACACAATCGCACCTTTAGTGGTTGTGGCGCGTTATTTCAGTAAGTATATCCAAAAAAGGATTTAAAAATGCGAATAACGCTGGTTGTGTGGTTGTGTTTACTATTTTATGTGACCACAATGTCTTTTTGGCCCTTTCTTCCGAACTAATTCCATAAAATGGCGTGAGTAGATGTTAATCTAAGTTGTAAATTGCATTTACAAAGATTGGCATGTTGTGAAGCACTCCTTTAAAGGTACTTAACTTTCCCTGCCAATTTTCGGGATATAATAATATGTATACACTCGTCTTTCCTATTGAAATTAGCTACTTACAATACTATCCCACATCAGAGAAAAGCTACCACACAAATGCCAAAACACAACCAAGAAACCCTGTACATGATCAAGGTAGTTGTCAAATTTTCGGCGAACGGAAAACCGCGTCTTATCGCCTCCATTTATCTATGCTCTGTGTATTGTACGCAGACGAATAGAAGGAAATATACCGAAACTAAAACGATGTCTAGTTGCTTGGTTGTATGGGGCTCCGCCCTCTGCCGAAATCTGCACGACGAACTACCACGCTATTTTTCATCTCCTTCTATCTGATGTAGTGTGAGGGGGACGAATTACAAATACGTTATGGTAGGTAAGTTTGGCGGGTAAACGTCGGAAGTTCGTACCAATGCAGTTGAAACTGGGTCACGTCCTTATATAGGGTATGCGGGACTGCTAGCGATTACCAACTTATGAAAACTCTGGGACTTGATCTCCTGGTTTAAGAATTTACATATTCAGCTTTAACACGCTTCAGCACGTAGTATAGCAATATTGAATCGATTAGGGCCAAACGGGGGATACAAATTTAATTTACATATTTGAGATTCTTAGTCTAACGTTAACTTCGGATTAGTCTAATTTACACGCACACATCACGCCTGTATTCCTTAATGGGATAGGCAGAGCACACAAAACGTCATACTATAGACAAAAATATGACTATTTCACGTTTCGTGGCCACTGGTGGCATATTTCTAATTATTTATAATTTTTATTTAATCTAATTTCTTTAATTTAATCTAATCCCGGAGCTTTACAACTACCTTCTTCATTGTTATGCTGAAC
>BHDV01021976.1:31413-58341 GCA_005406045.1 Adoxophyes honmai | reverse complement strand
CTGCCAAGTAGCAACTTTGAGGGAGTTTTGCGCGGGAAACTGACAAAATTGGACGTGCTTTGATTTTCAATTCCATTAATGAAAAGTTGAAAACGTAGTGGCTATTATTGTGTTAGGCTTGAAACAGTGCTCGACCGACGGTCAGCGCTGACCTTCGGTCCTGAAGAAGGCCTTTGCCAATTTTTTTAAATAAAACAAACACCTAACAGATCACATTTTAATAACATTATAGACTATAGATAAATAGAAACTGATTATTAATAGCAAATAACAAAACGAGCAACAATTTAAGGCACATCAAGTATCTTAACATTCCAACTTCTTTATAATTACTTAATATTTACATTTTTTTACAAAACAATAACTTCACAATAATTATTTACAAAACTACATCAGAATCTAAGCTCAAAGGCGGACTGGCATCAAAATCATCAGCAAAGTGGTCCACACTGTCATTTAAATCGTTTTCTATGGCAACACTGTTCGAAAAATTCAATTTAACCGGATTAACCCTCTTAACAAACGTCCTATTCAAACCTACAGGGCTGGTTTCACTTAAATTTTCTTTTCCAACACTGGCAACACTTTGGGCATATTTTTCTTCACTAGCAACTTTTTCTTTTTGAATCAACGGGCTTTTATACGTCGCAGAGGCGTTTTTCGACTGATTTATAATATGTATGGAGCTCAAAGGAGGTGGTTCACCGTACATTCTTAATCGTTCTATTTTATCGTTCACTCTCTTCTTTCTCAGAAGTTGTTCTGGCGACATTTGCGTCGTAAAAGTCGACTCAAAATCCAAGCCAGTAAGATTCAAATTTGGATCGCATTTCGACGGCGTATCTACATTTTTAAGTCTAGGCAAATTATAAGGACTAAATCTGTACGGCGACACATTATCAACTCGAGTTTTGAAAATGGAATAGTTATTTCTCAAAACTGTACAATCTTCGCAGAACTTTTCCTTGATTTTTGACAGCTTAACTGACAGTTCGCTTGTCAGTTTCAAAGCGCGTTCGTCTTTGGGCGTTTTTGTGAAATACGAAAACTCGGTCACCCGGTACTGTGGTATACTTTTTCTAGAGTTGCCAGCTCTTTTTTGCAAATTGACACAGGTTACTATCTGGCCAGTATCAAGTACGTTTTCGAAGCCGAACTTTTTTAATCCGCCCCAGAAATTGGCGCAGATCATGTTTTTTTCGGCATCAGCCAGGAACACGTTTTGGAAGCTTTGTTTTTTTTCGTCGAACTCTTTAGACGGTGGTTCGATTTCGAATATCATGCCGACTGTGTCTATTTCGTCATAATCTGTGGTCATGTTCGGATTTTGAGCTAACTCTTTGATATCGTAGCATTTTCTTTTCAGAGTGTTGGCAAACAATTTATATTTTTCGTTTTTCTGTACATAAGGTTGGAAAATAGTTTGTCTGCCTGCTGATAGTTGAATTTCCGAGTTTCTGTAACAGAATTTATTATTAATAACTATTGTCCTTTACCTAGGTATTGGGTTTAAAATAACATTTCAACATATAAACATCCCGTCTGAATTCCCAAAAGAATTATACCTTGTTTGTTTAGGTAGTTAAAACAATGTAAACAATCTTGACGTGTCTTTTTATTTAAACGTACACTTTATAATTCGAAATCTTTACATTTTACAATTTAGGTATGAAAAAATCAGTTAAATTCGTAATTTTCTTTTTTAGACTGTGTATTTCAATAAAAAGACATGTCAAGATTGTTTATATTGTTTTAACTACCTAAACAAACAAGGTATAGACAGAGCAAACAAAACGGTACATAATAGACAAACCATGACCATCTTACGTTTCGTAGCCACTTATGGCATATTTTTGGGTTTAAAGTTGGCAGGTATAATAGCGACAGGTTGCTAGCCTGTCGCCTAAAGCATACCTCAATCTATTTCCTTGATCGCTTACGACATCCACGGAAGAAGTGGTATTATTCTAAACCCGACAAAAGTACCCTCTAATAATACATACATACAATCACGCCTGTGTTCCCAAATGGGGTAGGCAGAGCACACGCAACGTGACATAGACAAAACTATTAATGAAAACTAATGACTATTTTACGCTTCGCAGCCACTTCTTAGTACCTCTAATAACTTTGACAAAGTACCTCATGCCTGTTGGTATGAAGTTAGTTATTTCCACCCAAGCACCTTCTGTCAACATTTCGATGACAGCCTCAGAAGGGTTCCAAATTGACAGAAAACCTAAAAAAAAAACCAGATATTAGAAAAAAAAAATCGCATATTAAACCTCACGTCTGAATTACAGTATTACCAAACAAATAAAGCTTCACGATGTACCTGCGTAATAGATCAGTTTTGTGGCGCGGGAAACTTCGATCTACCAATGATAAAAGAGATTTTTTCGCGGACTGAACACCTGCGTTGTGATTGGTCATTGATTGAAGTCTGATGATAGATGACTCATGACAGATGTCTAGCACCCCAGCGCCAAATGCCTCGAGTAGCCGAACTAAAGTGTGTGCATAGGAAGCAAAATTGTGCCCAGAGCGTTTGTAAATAAAGTTTACATACATACATACATATTCTCACGCCTGTATTCCCATGAGGGGTAGGCAGAGCACATGAATTCAAAAATCCAGTGCCACGTTTAGCAAATTCAAATAAAGTTTAATATAGATAAATTACTCGTTTGGCTACTCTCGGATATCGTTCTGCGCTTCTCGGCGCAGACGGTAACAGCCGATGTGACTTATTTTCTTGGGAATACTGTACCAATTCTGTTTTGTGCATACCTTTATTAACTTCAACTCCGTTCTTCTCTTTAAAATCCACCAAACGGACTTTTAGCAAGTGAGCCACGTTCTCTTTTTTCAAACCACTCTTTTCCAACATCTCTTGGAACTTGCTTCTTGCTTCTTCTATCTTCTTCTCTCTCTTTCTTGCGCTGTGCTCTTCTAAAAGCGCTTTTTGGGATATAGTCAAATGGGACTGAAAATAGGTATCAAGTTATGGTTAAAAATCTGTGTGGTCGGGTTTAGAATAACTCATGCATACATACATCTCGCCTGCGTTCTCTAATAGGATAGGTAGAGCACACGAAAAGTTACATAGTCAAAACCATGACTATTCCATGTTTCATAGCGACTATTTGCATATTTTATGTTTAAACACATATGATACAACAGTGACAGGACTTTTTTTTTAAGATTTTTAAGTTGCCAGGTTGCTAGCCTGCCGCCTAAAATATATCTTACTTAACTTAACCTATTTGCTTAGTCGACTCTTACGAAATTCACGGAAGAAATGGAGGTATGTTATTCGTCCCTTTGGTGTTGGGTTTATGCTAAACCCGACACTATAGTACAGTATTACCAAACAAATAATGCTCCACGATGAACCTGCGCGTTAGACCAGTTTTGTGGCGCTGGAAACTTCGATCTACCAGTGATAAAAGAGATTTTTTCGCGCGCTGAACACTTGCGTTGTGATTGGTTATTGCTTGACGTCTCAGACAAATGACTCGTGACAGATGTCTAGCACCCCAACGCCAAATGCGTCGAGTAGCCGAACTAAAGTGTGTAAGAGAGAATGCGTAGCAAGCAAATTTGTGCCCAGAGCGTTTGTAAATAAAGTTCAATATAGATAAATTACTCGTTCGGCTACTCTCGGATATCGTTCTGCGCTTCTCAGTGCAGACGGTAAGAGCCGATGTGACTTATTTTGTTGGGAATACTATACCTCTGAACTTTGAGCCTAAAAAATATGCTAAAATCGTGAAAGTCAGGACTGTGTATATGCAGCGTTCGTGTATACTCTGTGTTCCACATTTGGGGATACAGGCGTGATTGTATGTAAGTATGTATAATCCTTAATAATATTATAAGTCAGAAAGTGAGTTTATTTGTTTCTTTGTTTGTTTGTTCCACTTTCACGCCGTAAGTACTGAACCGATTGCTTTGAAGTTTTGCAGACTTAAAGATAAAAGTCCGGATTAAATAATAGGCTACTTTTTATCCCGGAAAAAATAAGTTCCCGAGGGAAAACAAAAATATAGTTTGCTTGATAGATCGATATCGATCGATGATAGATCGATAGATGATAGATCGATGGCGCTGTGTGTCATTTGAAACGACAAGTTTTCTTATAGTTGTGTTTTATACCGCAATATAACCGAGTTCTACGCGGGCGGAGCCGCGGGCGGAAAGCTAGTACATAATAAAATTAATTAAACTCACTCTATACTCGTCAGGGTCGCGGCTCCTTCTAATCATTGTGTATATTTGGGAGCCGCTGTCCAAACAATTCGATCTGGCATTCGTATAACTCTCAGAGTCTTGTGATTCCTGAAAAAAAAAACAACACAATAAGAAATCAGCAAATTCCACATGTTTCCGGCTAATCCGTAGCCCTTCATCTAGGAGCCGCGGTGGCAGTTGCTGCCAAAGACTAAAACCTCTCCATTTCTTCCGTGGATAACGTAAGAGGCAACTAATGAAATAGATTTAGGTATGCTTTAGGCGACAGGCTAGCAACCTGTCACTATTACACTACCTCTTACATCTGTTTTCAAATCTAAAATTACGCCAAAAGTGGCCACGGGCATGTCTTGTCTATGTAGCGTTTCGTGTGCTCTGCCTACCCCATTTGGGAATACAGGCCTGATTATATGTATGTATGACATGTATGTAGGTATGAAAATAGTACATTGAGTAACTAGGGGAGGAAATGGAACATTATTAACGAGAGGCTGTTAGAAGCCCGACGCCGCAGGGGAAGGGCTTTTATGCCTCGAGTTTATAATGTCCTTTACTCCCCGTGTTACACACAATGTTTTTCATCACATTTGCGAGGAAAAACTAAAAATTAAAGAAAATTCATGACATCACGTCACCGCGCCGCTGCTGCTGTCACTGCGTTTAGGTCTATTGTCACTTTTTTTAATCATATACCACAGACATAGAGGATAGAACCTATAGAGAAACAATGTTCGCAACCCCGGTCCGCAAATGTTTGTTTATTTCAATATACTAACGTGTAGTGTCACTGTCACAGAAACTGTATGGAGCCAACAACAGATCTGCGTGCAACTCCTCATATTTCTAGATGTAAATTAATATACTTGCGTAATGACGTACTGTTCCATTCGTTGGTGTGGTAAAAACGGCAAAAATTCAAATTTGAAAACAGACGGTGTTACATTTAACCGGTAATTAACAGTAAACATGCATTTTTCAATTTATATTCATTTTAGTGCAGCTCAAGTTAACTGGTCATTCAAAATGACACATAATTATGCATCTCACTTTCACCTAGGTGTCATCCCATTACTTCATCTCATTCTGTCAATACACAGTGTAACTAGAGTTGCGCTGTTAATAATCAAATGATGTATCGATATTTATAAGTACTTCGTATTTTACGGTGCCGAATTAAATAAATGTTATCATAACATAAAATCACGCCTTTGTTCCCAAATGGGGTAGGCAAAACACACGAAACGTGAAATAGACATATCCATGATTATGACTATTTCATGCTTCGCAGCCACTTTTAGCATCATTTTGGGCCAATCAATCAATCAAATCAATTTTCGAGGTTCGTGTTGAGGGGCCGAAGTCTTCCACAGTGTCCCCGCAGGTTTTATTTAGAAAAACACTGCTTTTTTGTATTTTTCAATAACAATCATTTTTGTAAAGTTTTGATTGTATTCACTTAAATTAAATTAGCTGTAATCCGCTGTGATTGAAAGTAGGTTTATTTTAGATTCTTTTAACGAAACAGTTCATTCACTGTTTACAGTAGGTAACCTTGATAAAAAATTTCGTATTTTTTAATTTTTTGACAGTTTTATTTTATTATCTCGGTCCAGATTAGCTTTTTTTTTTCAATAAACCAAAAGATGACTGCATTGGTAAGGAATTAAATTTGTTGGTGAATTTTATAATCTTTTATTTTAAAAGAGGTTTACATTTCATTTATAATTGTACAAGAGCGATATTAATATTGAACGATGAGTGCGAAGACAGAGAGGTGAGCTTGTTTTAAAAATTGCGTTCCAGGACAATTAGTAAAAAATTACTATTATCGATATCGATATTATCGATACATTTGTAAACTTGCCCAACTCTAGTGTGGCGCGCGATCTTGGGCCGGCCAATAAGAGCACAGCGAGGTCTTCAATTGTTTTGCGGAATAATTTCCGAACAACCAAGATGACATTAGTACTCTATAGGTTATATCCTCAATGACCACAGACAAAAACTATGTTTCGTACAGAATTCGGATGGTCATACAGCCAGATTCTACCAAAAAGGTTCAAACAAATTTACGAAAAATGCATATTAAAAAACGCGTTGACATACATCCAAAGTATTAAATTAATACAGTTTCATAATGCATACATTAATTTTGCATTTAAAAATTGGCCCTTAAGTTTTAATAGCAGAATTTTTATTTTTACATTTGTAACCTCCTTAGTCTGAACTAACGTACCTATACTAACTTTTGCAATTTTTAAAACTAAACTTTACCTCCCATAGGATGTAATGATAACTCCCGCGGTTACAATTTAGGCCTTTGTCCTGAAGGATACGCGCTTATAACACCACCATTGACGAACAAGTGTGATGAAAATTAAATTATCTATTTAAATTTTGCTGTTAAGAGTGTTAAGGTCCAAGAAATAAAGTTTATATGTCGCCCGACACGCTCTTGGCCGGTTTCTTTACCTGACCATCCAACTCCTTCTCCAGTTCTTCGTATAGCTTCTCCATGAGGGCCTGCTGTTCTGCTTCCTTCTTCATCAGTCGGAGGTGTTCTTGTCTCTCTGAGAGAATCACTGGAACAATAAGTAACTGGCTAAGAGACTGGTGATTTCAAATCATCATTGTCAAGTGCAAAAAAAGGAGGAGGTTCTCAATTCGACCTAATTTCTTTAATCGAAAGGGTATAACTCAAAATTGGTCCCATTAGCACGAAATCAGGATCTGATGATGGAATCTTGGAGAAATTGAGGGAACTCTTAAAATGTTATAGGGACATGTACGGCGTTTTCAGAATTTGTTGATGAAGTCAAGAATTTACATTCAGTAAACAGAATACTTTCAAAATACTGCTAATTTGAAGTCGGGTTTTTTTTTGTTTAAAATTATTAGTAGCTGAAATGATGACTGCTCCTGTCGCTGAATTGGCTAGCTAGATACTTATCTATTTGGATTGGTAGAGTAGTTATATTAATCATTTGGCTACTTTGATTGGGGACTGATCGAGTAGCTAGATTGTTTACTGATATAATATATAGATTGGTGACTGTATAATAGTTAGATCGGTGACTGTATAATAGTTAGATTGGTGACTGTATAATAGTTAGATTGGTGACTGTATAATAGTTAGATTGGTGACTGTATAATAGTTAGATTGGGGACTGATCTAGTAACTAGATTGGTGACTGATATAATATATAGATTGGTGACTGTATAATAGTTAGATTGGTGACTGTATAATAGTTAGATTGGGGACTGATCTAGTAACTAGATTGGTGACTGATACAATACATAGATTGGTGACCGTATAATAGCTAGATTGGGGACTGATCTAGTAACTAGATTGGTGACTGATCCAACAGCTAGTTAGGCGACTGACCGAGTAGAGTAGCTAACTAATAATTGGTGACTGAACTACATAATAGCTACATTAGTGACTGATCTAATAGCTAGGCTGGCAACTATTCGAGTAGCTAAATTTAAATTAGTGACTGATCGAATAGCTAACTAACAGTTAAATTAGTGACTGATCTAATAGCTACATCGGTGTCTTCTCTATGTGATTATGTGTAAATTATATTTTTCTCACCAGCCCCCGCTTCTCCTCTGACCACAGCCAGCCTAGGGTATACCCGAGCCAGTAGGGCTTCGCCGGCGCCCCGGCCTCCGCCGACGCTCGCTCGCAGCCCGCATCGGACCGCGCCGGCTCGCGCGCCGAGGGTTGCGAACCAGCGGGCGCGACGGGTGCTGTTGCCGTGGAGTTTGAGACGGACTGATGATGTGTCCTGAGAAGGTGATATATTTACACTGATTTATTTGTTTTCCACCACCTCCATCTTTCTTCCCGTGGGTGTCGTAAGAGTCAACTCTGGGAAAGGGTTGGTGTATTTTGGGCGATGGGCTAGCAACCTGTCACCGCAATATCACGTTTGACCATCTGGTTACCCTGAATTTGCTAAACGTGGCACTGGATTTTTGAATTCATGTGCTCTGCCTACCCCTCCTGGGAATACAGGCGTGAGAATATGTGTGTATGTATGTATATTTGTTTTATTACATACGTACATCACGCCTGTATTTCCAAAGGGAGTAGACAGAGCATTCTAAACGTGACATAGACAAAACAATGACTTTTTTCCACAGGTAAATAGTAATTTGTAATGAAATCAAACCTAAAAAAGTAACTATCACAAAATCAACATTGTAATTGTGAGCAAGACAAGACACGACCAGTACGTCTAGTATGTTCATTTCGATGGTGCAGTCGTTAAGGAATTCGTTTGCGAGTTATCGCAAAATGGTATGGAAAGCGAGACAGCGCCGCCAGCGGAACGTTTGCACAACTGCCACGGTCGACAAGTCTCCATTCATTCCGCGACAACTCGCAAACGAATTCGTTAACGACTGCACCGTCGAAATGAACATACTAGACGCTCTGCACACATTCGAATCATTTGATGCGAAAGCAAATGTTAAAAAGATGTGAATATTAGCATTATCCGAACGCGAATACGAAAATTCGTGATATCCCTAGTTTAAATTATAAACAACTAGCGGACCCGGCGAACTTTGTTCCGCCTAAGACAATGAATGAGCAGACTTTTGATTTAAAAGTACCGGGACAGCATGAGTTAAATACAGTTGCACAAACACGACTTTCTTTTATGTATAAATTAGTATCTTATGTCTTTTCTCTGCAGGTTTGAAGCCTATTGAAGCTACCTCCCCACTACATTTCAGCCAAATCTGTTCAGCCGTTCTCGAGTTATGAATAGTATAATTTTAAAGGTATACATTTATAGAAAATCAATCTGTCAGCATTAACTCAAGAACGGCTAAACCGATTTAGATTATTTCGGATTAGTTTGAATAGTCACAATCGTGGTTAACAGAATACTTAAGTAAAAACGGGACCCTATTACTGAGACTTCATTGTCTATCTGTCTGTCCGTCTGTCACCAGGCTGTATCTCACGAACCGTGACAGCTAGAGAGTTGAAATTTTCAATATACCCACTTAATTGACTACGACAGTTCCATGTTATATTTTTAATTTGATTAAACTTCTTAATTTCACGGTGTTCCATTCTTTTAAAATACTATGTTACTTAGTCAGAGTTCTTATATTTTAGCTATTCTTTCGATTGGCATCATAAATGTAGGATGATTTTTTTTTTTGACATTTAAATCGGTTCTATTCCTAGACGAAGCAAGTAATTTTTAGAAAATCTATCGATACGGGATTACTGAATTTTAAAAATAAGATAAAGTCTTCCTTGAGCAAAATACCCTATCTACGATATTTAAGGTACTTCCACTTCATGTCCCATAACTTTGGAACACCCTGTGTAATTTTTAAAAAATCTATCAATACAGAATTACTAACTTTTAAAAATAAGACAAAGTCTTCTTTGAGCAAAATACCCTATCTACGATATTTAAAGTACTTCCACTTCATGTCCCTTAACTTTGGAACACCCTGTGTAAATTTTAGAAAGTCTATCAATACAGAATTACTAACTTTTAAAAATAAGACAAAGTCTTCTTTGAGCAAAATACCCTATCTACGATATTTAAAGTACTTCCCCTTCATGTCCCATAACTTTGGAACACACTGTGTAATTTTTAGAAAATCTGTCAATACAGAATTACTAACTTTTAAAAATAAGATAAAGTCTCCTTTGAGCAAAATACCTTATCTACGATATTTAAGGTACTTCCTCTTCATGTCTCAAATATGGAACACCCTGTATAGATGTCGAACGGGATAAAAAGTATCCTATGTCCTTTTCCTGGCTCTAAGCTATCTACCCACCAATTTTCAGCCATATCGGTTCAGCCGTTCTTGAGTTATAAGTGGTGTAACTAACACAACTTTCTTTTATATATATAGACTAGCGACCCGCCCCGGCTTCGCGCGGGTGCAATGATGATATTAAAAATACCTACCTCATACCAGAAATACGTAAATTAATCGGTGTTCCTCTGCAATATTATGCTTGTTTTATACATATAAACCTTCCTCTAGAGTCACTCTATCTATTAAAAGAAACCGCATTAAAATCAGTTGCGTAGTTTTAAAGATTGAAGCAAACATACAGACGGACAGACAGCGACCGCGACTTTGTTTTATAATATGTAGTGATGATGTAGTGATAGTGATAGTGACAACTCACCTCCCACGGCGATATTCCTTGTTCACAGTTAACCAACTCCGCGCCGCTGGTAGCGATTTTACAGCCAACCACTATAGAACCTTTGCACACTAACTGGCTTAGCATGCGGTCTATGACAGCTCGCACAGAGTACCAACCGTCTGTGAGAAGTAGTTCTATGTTGTTCGAGGATGTAGGTACGCTGAAATATTAGTGTTTTTAAGTGTGTGATTTTTTTCTACACAAGTGTTGCCAGAGCTAAGGCAAGAACAAATAAATATACAGTGTGACCAGATATTGACATTAAATATTTAACCAGTGGTTAGGTATACGCGTGAATACCCATGCATTTTTTTTTCTTAAAATGTTCATTATTGACCTTGTGGGAGACAAATGTTTCATCGCTTTTCAGGTCATTGCCCCCTGTGTTTACCTACTTTACTGCAATCGTTCGCATTGCGATGGTACGCTGTTGCGTAAGAACCGGAGTACAAAAGACTGGGTAATATTTTCAGATTTTCGTTTTTTTACATGAAAATGCAGAGAAAAACTTGACAGGGGTTTTTAGACGCGTATCGTATACCCAACACTGATATAAATATTTACGGTACCCTGTATAAATGCCTTTTATTATATTTTTAACCGACTTCAAAAAAAGGAGGTTCTCAATGCGACCTAGTTTTTTTTTGTGTGTATGTATGTTACTCGATATCTCGGACACCCGTGAACCGATTTTCAAATATTTTTTTTTGGGTATAACTCGAAATTGGTCCCATTGGCACGAAACCAGGATCTGATGATGGAATCTTGGAGAAATCGAGGGAACTCTTCAAATTTTATATGGAGATGTACGGCGTTTTCGGTAATTTGTTGATGAAGTCAAAAATTTACATATAGTAAACAGAATACTTTCAAAATATTGCTAATTTGAAGTCGGTTTTTTTTTTTGTTTTAAATTATTACATTATTATTTACATACCTTGAAATACTGACATTGTCCACGTATATAGCAGCTACACATAGCACCATAGTTTTCGATGGCAAATCGTCTTTTTCCAAAACCTTTCTCAGTATAGGTCTCTGTACATTATATAACTCTTTGTCATACCTAAATTTCAATTGATCCATGACATTTCTCACTGTACATACATTTCCCATTCTACTTGGTAACTTTATTTCATATGATAATAATTTCCAAATTATTAATTTCATATGATTTTCAATCCAACCATCAGGTACTATATTTTTATTAACAGAATCTATGAAAAGCTTTTTGATCTGATTTACGTCAAATTTGTCTTCATTGTAATCATTTCTTGCACCAAAAAATTCGAAATTTATCAAATTTTCAAAATTAAACCTTGTTATATACGGATCTGTATCAACTTTAGTTTCATTTTCGAGGTTTTGTAGATCTCTAAGTGTGTACATTTTATTCTTTTTATAGCCTTCTTTGAATTGGTACGTATTTGTTACTTTTGGTGGCACAAATGTATTTACAATCTGCTTTTTCTTATCTGTTCTGTAAGGTGTTTCAAATTTTCTTTTCTTAGCTCTTGGACAAGATAGAATTGGACTTCCTGACCTTTTTGATTTCGGCGTATTTTTGCAAAAATCTTCAGTGTTCTGAGTTACTTCAAAATCATTCAAAACCTGTGTATCTATAACATCTTTATTTATATTTGTTTTATCAAAATCATTACACGTCATTTTGTTTTTAACAGTGTTGGCAACTGTAGTAACTTTTTCTGTTTCAACATTTGGAATTATTTTGACATTGTCTACAGGCTTATTTAATACTTCATTGAATCCAGCTTTAGTTCTTTCTAAAGCTAGATCAGAAATAATAACTTCCTTTTTACTAGCTGTCTGAAATCCTACAAATCGTTTTTCAACAGATTCTGCGTTTTCAGGAATCTCTTTTTCAATTTGACTTAATTCAATACCTTCGAAAACTTTTCTACTCATTGCCAAAGCCTTTCCAGAAATATCTACTTTCTTGTTACTAGCCGTTTGGAAGCCACTGAAAGTGGGTAATTCATCCATCTTTGTGTTTCTATTGTCCACATTATCAGATAAGTCTGTTTCTTGTAACATTTTTCTAGATTTTTCTAGTGCTTTCTCAGAGACATCTACTTTCTTATCACTAGCTGTTTTAAAACCAATAAATACTTTATTCTCATTTCCAGTATCTGCATTATTTTCAGTTTGAATCTCTTTTTCGATTTGACTTAATTCAATACCTTCAAATACTTTCCTACTCATTGCCAAAGCCTTTTTAGAAATATCTACTTTCTTATTACTAGCTGTCTGGAAACCACGGAAAGTAGGTAATTCATAAATCTTTGTATTTCCGTCTTCCACATTTTCAGGTAAGTCTGTTTCTTGAAACATTTGTTTAGATTTTTCTAGTGCTTTCTCAGAGACATCAACTTTCTTATCACTAGCTGTTTTAAATCCAATAAAAACTTTATTGTCATTCCCTGTATTAGTTTCAGTTGCATTTTGAGATAGATCTAGATCTAGAAATAGTTTTCTGGACTTTTCTAAAGCTTTTTCTGATATTTTTACCTGTTTATTACTTGCAGTTTGGAATCCTTCAAAAACTGGGCTTGTTTTATCTTTCACTTCCGTTATAATAACTTTACTTTCTTTGTCATTAATACTTTTGAAGATCTCTTCACTTTTCGTTAAAGCTTCATCTGATATCTTGACTTTTTTATTGCTAGCCGTTTTAAAACCGATAAATTCCGGTTTATCATTTAAATCATCAAATACTTTTTTACTTCTAGCTAAAGCATCTTCAGATATTTTAATTTCATTGTTGTTAGCTGTTTTGAAACCAAAACAGTTACTATTTGCTTCAACATTAAGACTATCTTTATCAAGTTCAATGTCTTCAAAGTTTTCTCTACATTTGTCCAAAGCTTGCTTCGATATTTTGACTTCTTTGTTACTAGCAGTTTTAAATCCAGCAAAGTCAGTGTCTCGTCGCTTTACATCAATATTGTCAATATCTAATTCAATGTCTTTAAAAACGTTCTTAAATTTTGCTAAAGCACTCTCAGATATTTTAACTTCTTGGTTACTGGCAGTTTTAAACCCAACGAAGCTTCCTTCAATTGGTTTCTCATCAATATCCATTTTGTTGAATTCAATATCATTGAAAATGTGTTTACTTTTAGCTATATCATTTTCTGATAAGCTAACTGGTTTGTTGTTAGTTGTTTTAAAACCAGTAAATTCAACTGTATTTCTTTCATCGTTAGGTACATTATTAAACTCCATATCATTAAATAATTGTTTACACTTCGCTAAAGCACTTTCCGATATTTTCACGTCTTTGTTACTTGCCGTTTTAAATCCAACAAACTTAACTGGTAAATCAGTTTCAAAATCATCTCGATTTTTATCAATATCACCAATTTTAACATTCTTAGAGTCAAACTCGTCAAATGTATTAGTGCTTTTCGGTAAATCAGCTGATACATAGTCTGGTTTAACGTTTGAAGATTCAAGAACAACAAATTCATTGCTGTCATCATGTTTGTCTAATTCTTCCACTAGAAAATCTTTTGACGTTTCATTTTCAGCTTCTATAGTAATTTGACTGAAGTTCATATCTTGAAATAATTTCTTGCTCTTTAATAAAGCTGTGTTAGATATTTTAACTGGTTTATTGTTAGCCGTTTGGAAGCCTTTTAATATAGGTGTTTCTTTCTCTACATTGTTAGCTTCAACATTGTGCATTTCTAAATTATTTTTATTAATTTCAGGATCCTCAGTATGTGATAAAGAATTGGGTACTTTAATTTTTTTTTTATTCTCAATATCTTGACCAATTTCTGTTATTTTAATTTCTTCGTTGTTCGATTTTTGTCCAACATGTGCTTTATGATTACTATTTTCGGTATATAAATTATCTGTATTAGTAATATCTTCAAACAATTTTCTACTAAGTTTCAGGGCTTTTTCTGATATCGCAATAACTTTGTTGTTTGCAGTCTGAAAACCTTTTAATACAGGCATTTCTGAATCTTTACTATCAATTTCTTTGAAGAAATCTTCATTCACAAGTAATTCTTCTGCAAATAAATCTTCTGTATTCAAAACTATGTTAAGTTCTTCTTTATTGTCTACTACAGAAATTTCACTATTTAGATTTGTATCGAAATTATTATCAATATCATTATAAAAGTTTTTCATTTTTTCCAAAGCTTTCGAAGATATTTTAATGTCTTTATTTGCTGCTGTTTTAAATCCAACAAATTTGTTAGTTGAAGGTTCATTGACTTCACTAAAATTTATGCTCTCGCCAATATTTGCCAACGATTTCTTAGGCTTACATAAAATTCTGTCCAATGCTTTAGGTTTTTTGAACACATTTTCGTCTTCATGTTTTACATTACTAGAGTCGTTAATTTCTTGGGATGTCACTAAAATATCATGAAATAAATCCGTTGCCCTACTTTTAGAACATTCTGGTTCAATATTCTTACTTTCAAATGGCATATTGATATCATCAAACTCTTGTAAAAAATCTTGATCATTTAATTCCAACTCTTCAATATCATTCACAGTCTCTACAATTTTAGTAATGTTTTCCTTAATATTGATATCTTCTTTGACTTCAAATACATCTTGGCTAACATCTGCATTTCCTGTTTCTTCAATTGGTTTGTTAATATCATTATGATCAGAATCTGTATTACAAGTGACATCGAAATTTTCATCAACATCAATATCTTGGAAGACCTTTTTGCATCGAGCTAACGATTTATCTGATAGTTTTATTCTTTTATTGCTAGCTGTTTTAAAACCTTCAAGTTTACGTTTAGAACTAACGACAGATTCTTCAAATAAATCACTGAGACTTTTACCATGTTTAGAAGTAATACTTTTAAATGGTATAACTTGGCTCATGACAATATCATCATTGCCTTCAGAAACATGCTCCAAAGCTGTTAAATTTTCATTTTTAAAAGTATCACCAATCCCTTCTTTAATTTTATCAGAAGTGTCATTTAAATCAATTATATCACTATCCTCACCTTTAAAAGCTTTCGCGTTTTCTTGTTTGATGAAATCATCATTGTCAGGTTGATTACTTGAGTTAACATCAGGTGAAATTTTATTTTTCTCTCTACCAGTATCAAATATTTCAACAAGTTCTTGTATAGTTGTCTCATCATTCAAAGCGCTTAAAATGCTTTGAGCTTTGCTAAAAGAATCAGTACTTATTTGTATAGACTTATTACTAGCAGTTTGGAAGCCAACATACATAGTTTTATCAAGCACATCAGATTTTTCGTAAAAAGATGTCTCTAAGGCACACGTTAATGGTAAGTCTTGTACTTTTTTGGGCAAATATTCAGCCTCTTCATCGCTACTAAATAGGATTTCATCTTTGATTACTAGTGTTGTCTGTTTTTTTGGTTGTGTTGGTATTATATCATCAATATCAAGTACATCAAAGATTTCAGGTGAATTAGGTGTCTTTTTATTTACTAGATTGATAAAATCTTCATCTGGTTCATTTTTATCTGTATCTACATCTATATCTTCAGCAATATTTAATACTGGACTCTGTCTTTCATTATCTTCATAAACATGATTTGGTATAAACAGTTCATTTCCAATAATTTGCGAATTGATAATATTCTTTGCTGTTTGTATGTCTGTGTGTTCTTCTATAATTGGGTGTGCAAGATTTTCAAATTTCTCAAAAGTGTATAAACTGAATACAAGAGAGTCTGACAATCTTTGAACATTTAATACTGGACTTTTACTTACATCATCATCAGAATTATGTTTATGTGTAATTGCAACCTGATCTTTTGAAATTATTTCATCATTACTATCATCATCACATTGAATACATGTCAAAGTGTCCATTTCGCTTGTATCATCTTTATTCACTATTGTATCCCTGCAATTTGCTTCTAAATCCTCTAACACTGGCTGATTTTTATCTGTAATTTTAGAGTTAATTTTTTCGTTTCCACTGTCATTACTGTCACTTTTTTGACAGAAGGTAGTGTCAAATTCTTGGGTAACACCTCTGTGCTTGTCAATTATTTCAGCATTTTCTATTATACTGATCAGTTGAGTGTCAGAAACACACTGAGTTTCAAATTTGTTTGGCTTGTTCTGTGGTGCCTGAAAAGAGATTGAATATTACTTCATTTGTATTGAAGAGATTAATGAATGTGGATGAAGCAAAAGAGAGATGTGGAATAAAGTAGTTTCTGCCTACCCCTTTGGGAAAGAAGTGTATGTTATGTTTATGCATCTTAACTCATGTGAAATGCCAAAATCTCAGACACCAATATCAGAAAAGTTTTGAACCCCCATCCTTTCAATCAGAATCCCCTCTTACTGCGAAAACCAATAAGTTAAGTTTCTTTAAAGTGTAACAAATTACTGTTCTGAATTTTTTTCTGAATTTAAGCAAGGCAGCTGCTATAATCATGTCTTTTTACTTATTTTTTTTGTCTCTAATAACTTAGGCCACTTAGCCACTCAATAAAAAATTGAAATGATGCCACATGCCACAGTATCAATTTTTTTCTATTATTATCTTATATTTAACATTTTGAAATTTGTGGTATTGTACTGTTGTTATATTTAAGACAGTAACAATGCCCAGATGTAAGTGTTTCCGTTTCATCTCACTATGAGTCAGTGTTTACATACCACTATTATTTTTAAGACTATTTAAGAACAACATCACACAGTGAAAGTCTTTATTCTCATAAGAAAATAAAATGAATAAGATTTACTAATTAAAATTTTGGTCAATTTTTTGAAACATTTATGGACAATCTCTTTGGATTTTTGTACGTTGAGTTTTTTCTTATAGTCTGACAACATTGTGCATAACTGTTCTTGGAAAAGAGAAATGATGGCGAGGCTCTCCAGCCGCCTGCAGGGCCTAAATACCCAAGGATGGTTGCACTCAAGGTTGTATTGGTAATAAATGTATGGCTTACCTCTTTGTGGTCAGGCATCATATCAACAGTTAAGAACTTTCTCTTCTTATATGCATTATGAATAGCAGGACGTTTATAACTCGCTGCATCAGCATTTTGTATAGCTTTTATTTGCTTGGAAACATTCACTAAAACGTCTTTTGCACTGTACGATGTTTGGCCGGTTTTTGGTTTATTTACGGTCCCATGGTTCGAGTAGAGCCCAATGGGTTTTTTTAAATCCTGTTTTTTGAGTAGAGACTCGAAGTCGTCAATAATTTGGGAGTTTTCTTCCATTTCGCAGCACACAAAGTATAATTATTTAAAATACTAGAAGTGATTATGACATTCTGTTCAAGTGTTACGGGCTATTGGTACATTTACATTAACACATTACTAAGTAAGTTTTACTATTTTGAACATATTTAGCGGAAAATTCTCGCAAAAATGTAATACAATCACGCATTGTTTTGACTTTTGACGGATTTGTTGACATTTTGCCCGCCATAGCGAGAGGATTCCGTTTGTTTCTATTCTATCTCCGCTTTTTTGACAGAGAATTATTCAAAGAACTTGTTTATATTTGTGTAACGAAGTTAAGAACCTTAAAATGATTAGCACTGTTGTTGGAGAAATCTTCAAATCTAGCCTGGATATTCAATAATGTTTTGTAAAATATTTGATGGTGAAATTTAATCTTGTTACGTATGCGTGAAACGTAGCATTATTTATCCGTTCAGGAACTTTTTAAATCCAAATAACAAAACGAGTCCATCTCGGAGTAATAATTATAGTGCGGAATTTTGTACACTTTCTTAATTTTATGAGTTTGCTTTAAAATTTTCCCTTTTTTTCATAAAATTCACTTGACAAATAGTTGTTGAAATTTTAATCTGCAGTATATTATTGTTTAACTAACTAAGCGTTTTTTTTTTATTTCTGGACGAATCTCTAAAGTTAAGTTACACGATTTGAGAGTACTCGGTTGCTGAAAAAGATCGTTATTTAACAACTTACACGTGAAACTTGCGTTTCCAACGTAAATATTTACAACTATCTAATTGCAAACATTGTTCCAGTAAAAAATGGTAAGTTAAATCAATGTTTTACTGATCAAATTGTTTTGGTGAAAAAAATGGCGGCAATTGAGGTTATGTTTTTTCCAGTCCCACACAATTCTACTGGTTCAACCTGGACCTAGACCAGAAACGAGAACGTACTCAGACTACGAAAGCGTAAATGAGTGTATGGAGGGTGTATGCAAGATATACGAGGAGCATTTGAAGCGGCGAAATCCAAATTCGCCGACTATCACTTACGACATTTCGCAGTTGTTCGACTTTGTTGATCAAGTAAGTTTATTAGTAACAAGTAAACAGATATGCAATTTCCGTATCTCTTTTATCCTTTTATTAGTTGTACAGCTGCTAAAAACTCTTAAGCAATAGAACATATGGAAATAAACACCACAGTTTGTGCCAGTAGTTGAATTCTAATACCGTCCTATGAAAGGTTTAAAGATAGGAAATAAAATGTTTCGTACATTTAATACATAATATGTAATTGGTGTAAAGGTTTTCCATTGCTAACCAACATGGCAAAAAGGCTATTGTGATGCTGCATTTACATCAAGGACAACTCGAGGGGGCTTTTCGAATGTTAGTTTAAGTATGTTATTAGTTTTTCACTGTTAAGAATATGTGAACAGATAACTTAAATGTGTAATTTTTATTATGAAACTACCATGAGACTGATATTGAAAAAGGTGGGTAACCTGTGTCTTGAATCGGGTTAGCTCAGCTGGGAGCCACGGAGGTGTTTAAGGGGGGGAGGGGGTAGCTTCAAAGCTCATGTAATGTTACGTTGGAGGGAAGGGGGTCATGGCAAAAATCACTTTTTTTTTTCTTGTCTGAAACAAAATAAATTACTATTTTGGTGGATTTATTACGTCATTCACTTTTTTCTTTTCAAATAATTTTTTCTTTATACAATAACAATCCAACGTTTTTACGTAAGAAACCCAAATTTGAAAAATCTCATGTGACATTGGGGGTGGGGGAGGGGGTTGAATAAAATCTCATGACATCTCACCAGGGGAGAGTGAGGGTCAGAACACCTCACGTAATTTATGGACGTCCCCTAATGCGCACTGCATGCCACAACTCAGTTTGTGTGACTGAAAAGCACAAGCAGCGAGTTATCCTTATTTTTTTTTTTTTTTTATTATCCTGAATACAATAAGCAATTCCATTTGTTACTTTTCAGCTTGCAGATCTCAGCTGCTTAGTATACCAAAAATCCACGAACACATATGCTCCATACAATAAAGACTGGATTAAAGAAAAGATATATGTGTTACTTCGTCAAGCTGCGGGACAGAGTGATTAAATATAAGTAGACATGTTCCAATAGTCTTCAGTTTAAATTAAGAATAAAAAAGTGTTTATTTTTAACAACTTCAATAATTTTGTGTGTTGTTTGACCAGTATGTAGCTATGTTCTTAAATAGAGTTCCGATCTTCTAATACACTTTATGTAGTCAATATTTCAACAAAAATACTGTCCTATAAGGTGCAGCACAGACAGCACACTTTTTGTGAGTTTGCAGGGCTTGTATGCATTGTGCGCCGGACTTTTTGCGCGTCGTGTGCGTCACTGCATATAATTGCATAGGTTCTATTTTCACAGACTAAAAATTGTGTCACAAGTAGTCTGTTGTCCGCGCAGCACCTAACACAATTGTTTCATGAACAATTTGTATGTGTGATTTAGAACTCCTTATCAGTTGGCTGCCTAATGTGTCTACCCAATGTCCAGCGACTTTTGCTGTAGTCTGATAACTTAGATTCATAGATGAACAAGCCACTAGACCAGGGGTTCCCAAACTGTGCGCCGCGGCGCCCTGGTGCGCCGCAGAAAGTATTGAGGGGCGCCGCCGTGAGTCGGTTCTTTATCACTGTCCGAAACCATTTTAATTTTTACACATACATATTTTCATTTTTATTCCTCTCAACCTAAATACTACCATTATCCGAGCCTATTTGTACTGTATCTTCGTCAAACACACAGGGTAGGGCGCCGTGACAAAATTCTAAATTTGTAGGTGCGCCGCGGGCTGAAAAAGATTGGGAACAGATGATAATGGCCACCCAGTCTCATAAATCATTTATGTATAGTTAGTCACTTATAAATATTAACCGTCACTGTCACAGAAACTGTACTGCCCCAATAACCTTAGAGGACAAAGCCAATAGTGTTACGCGCGATATTAGACCGGCCAATAAAAGCACAGCAATCGCCACGATGGTTTGGCGGAATCATCTCCGAACAACCAAAATGACATTGTCACTCTAGTGGGATAACTCGATGCTTAGATTTAACACATTCACGACCAAGCCCAAAATCAAAACACCTGCGCGGAACCGAGTAGTCTATAGCTAGTACAAAATGAACCTTGCTACCGGGTTCTCGGTATCCCGCGAATGTTTTGAAGAACCCGGGAGCCGAACACCATCACTATAAACTTTGTTGTTAACACCATCACTATAAACAATGTTGATGCACTTGATGGAATGCACGAAAACGCATATATACGTTGGTTGTAGAGAATTTGTTAATGTATCTAGTTACTTGGCATGATGACAAAGTAATGATATATTTTTTTTTAAATCCTTGCCAAATCTGCAAGAGCGAAAACTGGTTTAATATTAAATTTAAACTGGAGACTATAGGAATTGTATTAATGTAAGTTTTCTTTAATTGAGAATTGAACGTTGCCCATAATTTTGAAACCATATGCACGAAAGCAGAGGTTTCCAAACTTCATGGATCCTTCCAGAATTTTATTAGATTCGGTGGGCAATCGGTCTACCTGTGAGCTTAGCATAGCAACAGGATAGTCTACCTGTCATTTTCTGGTGTCTCTAGTTAGACAGGGACGGGTATAGTCTATCTCGCGCGCGTCTCTACTCGCGCCTTGCTGTAGTAAGCCGGCTGCATAGAACCCCGGCTAAGTGCGAGCGTGAGTGCTCCTGGCTATCTATGAGACCCTGGTACCTCAATCGCAACTCCACGATTTTAAAGACACTCAATTCGCGTCGCGCGCGAGATAGATAGTCTTCACCTGTCATTTTCTGACGTCTCCAGTTAGACAGTGACAGGTATAGTCTATCTCGCGCGCATCTCTGCTCGCGCCTTGCTGTAGTAAGCCGGCTGCATAGAACCCCGGCGAAGTGCGAGCGTGAGTGCTCTTGGCTATCTATGAGACCCTGGTACCTCAATCGCAACTCCACGATTTTAAAGACACTCAATTCGCGTCGCGCGCGAGATATATAGTCTACACCTGTCATTCTCTGACGTCTCTAGTTAGACAGTGACAGGTATAGTCTATCTCGCGCGCATCTCTGCTCGCGCCTTGCTGTAGTAAGCCGGCTGCATAGAACCCCGGCGAAGTGCGAGCGTGAGTGCTCTTGGCTATCTATGAGAACCTGGTACCTCAATCGCAACTCCACGATTTTAAAGACACTCAATTCGCGTCGCGCGCGAGATAGATAGTCTACACCTGTCACTTTCTGACGTAGTTAGACAGTGACAGGTGTAGACTATCTCGCGCGTATCTCTACTCGCGCCTTGCTGTGCTAAGCCGGTTGAATCACTTTGGGAATCTCTGCACTAGTGATAAATAATAACATTAATTTTTAAGAGTCAAGTTTTCATAGTCTTTAAATGTTCAATTCTTAATTTCCACTTTACGATGAATATGAGGATGTTTGCTAAAGAACATGTTTATATGTTCAATATTATGATAGAAGATTTTGTTTTTAATTGTATACTCATTATGGACAACCAAAACTGGAACATGAAGCACTTACCTTAAATATTTAAATAGGACACTTTTATCAAAGGATTTTATTTTATTTTTATAAGCAAGTAACCAATTAAAAGATTGTAAAAAAGTGTTCAAAATAATGTTTTTTTTTTAGTAACTAAAGAGGATTTTTTATTTTTTATACTTTTTATTTTATTTCACTAATTTTTCTTTTTCAATCTTAAAATTACTTGTTTGTAAAAAGGAAATAAAATCTCTGTCAAGCTAGTTGTCCTTTTTTAATTTTGGTACTTTCTCTTGTAGGGTCAGCGTCAAAAGTAAGTGATAATTTTAGTATGGAATTTGACTTAACTCAGTACTAAAATTGTCAGTTACTTTTGACGCTGACTGTACCATGTTTTGGGACGTCCGCTAGAAATGCCTTTGTCAATCAATTCGCATTTAAAAACTACAACTGCTTTGACAAACATCCAAATAAAATGTACAAGATTTACTGACACTTTGTGTATACTTAAGTATAGTTTAATAAATACTTCCAAACTTACTTTTTGTATAAATGTTTAACACGAGATGTGGCACTCCACGCATACCAGTATGTTTTATGTCCAAGCAATGTGAGGTGAAATAAGACAATTTAAGAATTAGGACTTTTCCGGACTGTCTTTCAGAGTCTTTATTAAACATAAAACTACCGTGAGACTTAGGGTCTCCCCACATTAGTCGACGCCTTTTCGGCAAAATGCGGGTAGAAAAAGCTTCGGTCGAACGAGCCGAGCCGATTGACGTCTTGTTCGCCCTTATTGCGTTGACATAAAGCTTTTTCTACCCGCATTTTGCCGAAAAGGCGTCGACTGGTTTGGTGAGACCCTTACTCATAGAGAAATGAATGGATTTAGTTACGTTTTTTATATCGAGATTGTGCGCTTCTATCCGTTGCCGTAGCGCGTAGCTCCAATGATGGGTCACGGATTGGCCCGAAACATGTCGAGCTAATCTCGATAAAAAACGTGAGAACTGTTTATTCCACTATTTTAGAGTCTTGAGACGAGATTCGGGTCCAGAGATGAAATGACTTACAAGTTGAAAAAAAGGTTGAGTCTTACGTGAAGACTCAAGAGACTTGACTCTACCAACACAAATGGAGGTCCACTCCACAGTATAGGTACCATCGCGAAAAGGGATTGTTGAGCCACTTACCTATGTTTGCAATTTGGTCGTGTAATACTAATCCAATAGCTGACATCTAGTCGGTCACATCGGTCATTGATTACACGTCTAAATTGCGAACAGTGGCAAGTGGCGCAACAATCCCGGTTCGTGACTGTACGCTCCGCTGGCAAGACTGAAATGTCTACAGCAAGAAGGTAACGGTAGAAAGAAAGCAATATTTTTACGCCTAAAAATGTTCTGGAGTACGTACGTAGTACTATTCTGTGTCCTAGCACGATTCGGGTAACATCGGCTAGGTTCGGCTCGGTGCCGAAGCGTCGCCTTTCTCTCTCTGATTGGACATAATAGCTATTTTCTGGTTTATGCATATGTGGGGATACGTTACCTTTTACACGTTGAGTGTGTGATTGCACTGTATTTTCAATTTGAACTTGCAACACTAATTGTTTAATATCTACTGGCAACACACGTTAAGAGCGTGCAAACAAAATTCGGTGATTTTGATGTTTTTCAAATGCTTTAGAAAGCTATAAATCCTTAAGTTTTTAAAGAAAAACTACTGTAACATATAAATAAACTCTTTTTCTAGGGATTAACGGAAAAAAATATTTTATTAGCAACACAGATTTCTTTTACTTAGCCAATTTGTTGAAGGGTTTTTACAAAAATACGCGTCAGAGCTGTCTTTCACTTGAAAATTTTCCATTAAAATTTACCATAAACGATATAAACTTGTTATTATCTGATAGACAATATAGTCTACTGGGGATGAACGGATTAACATGAATCAAATTATTGGTTTTTATTATTCAAATATCATTTTACATAATTTCAAAGTTGAACCATTACTTTATTTTTTTTCTCATTGATTTTAATGTAATTACAAATGAAACAGTTTTATTGTAAATTTACAGAATATGTTTAGTCTAACCATATTTTTTTCATGGCTAAATATGAGTTAATTTACATTTCACGATTTTTTAAACATCGGTCCAAAACTACTAAGGTCAGGTGGGCGAAGAGAAACGCAGGGATAAGAGGGCTCTACAGACCATAATCACTCATAACTCGAAGAGTTATGGTCTGTGGTGCCTCTTACCCCTGCCCTGCCCCTGAATTTCTCTTCCCCACTTGATCTTATATTACGTTCGTAAAAAATGTGTGCGCCCTCTTAACAGTTTGGTGTACAAATAACAGACTAACGGTCGTTCCCAGTCACTGTGAAAAATCACCGTGATTTTATCACGCCTCTCACTCAAAAAATACGTGTACAATTTATTTTGGTAATATATCTGACATTTTTTTTGTCAGATGCCCAGTTTGAAAAACAACCTTCAACTTGAACATAGCTGGTATTCATTTGTTAATTTTGTTTGACTTTAACATAGACCTTTTGCTGCTTTAAATGTTAATTTAGATTATTAACAAATTGACTATTATTTGCCCCGCTAGGCTCTCAAAAACTTAATGATCGAAATAAATGCCTTTATGTATTATATCTGTCGACATCTGCATGTATGTAGTCGTTTCTCACTACTAAATGTTTTTTTACATCTTCATAAAAGTAGGCAACGAATGGGTGTTTTTTTCCAAGTAGTTTTTTGTCTGCAAAAAAAAAGGAAAATAAATTTTTGTCATGATCACGATGTTGCAATAAAAAAAAGTCAATAAAAGAGAAGCAATACATTCCCCATATTCTTTAAAAAATAGCCTTCTACCTTGGTCAGGTATACGCGTTTAAAAACCTCTGTGAAATATTTCCTAAAAATTTTCATTATTAACCTTGTAGGAGTCAAATGTTTCATCGCTTTTCAATGCGCCCTGTGTTATATCTACTTTACTTTATGCAAGTCTCGTTAGCCGGCGCGTACGCACCTGCAATCGTCATTGCGACGCTACGCGGCTGGGTAAGGTTGAAATAAGTTGCTCTTTGCGCGTAAATCGATTTTTCATATGAAAAAAGTGGGTAAGAGCGACATATTCCAAAACCAGATTTTACTGACGTTTGATTAAATATACCGTAAATATATTATGTACTGAATCGGTAGGTACCTCAGACACTGCCAGTTATAGTACATAGTCAATAATGAAATTATGACTTCGGAATTCAATCGTGTAATCTTTTCTTTTTGGAATAATCATAGTTTTTGTTTTTTTATAAATGAGTCGTTCTTAATATTTCTGCCACTACTTCTCTGTAATATTTTTTGGTATTTTTGTTGTTACAAAGTTTTTTTTTCATTAAAAAAACGTAATCTTTTTTTATTATTCAATCACGACGTTACTCTTCTCTTATTCTACGGACACAGGACACCTTTTTTAGCTTTTAGCTACGATATTTTGGTATTTAAGAGGCAGCTTGTACTATCGAACCAACTGATTCCTGACCCACCGCAGAACGTTGTCACAATAAACGTCGTAAACATTTCCTTTGTCAAGCAATGCAATGTCACTATGACGTTCACTGTGAATAGGTTCTATGGTGGGTCACGAATCAATTGGTTCGATGGTACAAAGTGCATGCAAGATGATAACACATGGAATTTTTTCCTCGCATAATTGCAAAAGATGTCAAAATATTGTGGCATAAATTTAGAGAAAGACAAAAATTATCATTTATTTTATTTTCTCATTCTATGATAGAAGTTTTCTGTTGATTTGGTTCTACTAGGCAGACTAGAAGTAAAACTTGTGGTTAACTGAATAACTCGCGATCAACAAAACACGAATTGTTGTTAGATTTTTTTACGTGGCAACATTTTTGTTAGATAAATTTTAGTTCCTTTTTTATCCGTCATGTTTTTTAAGTTCAGTCAGAAAGAGTGTTGGTAACAGTAACCCAGGTTAATGCCGATCTTCTAAGTTTAAATATTAGTTTGTAAGTATTAGTATAAGGATTAAACGTTTTGGAGAATTCGTTCAGTTTTTAATTTTCGTCTTTTTTATCCAATAAAAGCCCAGCCCAAGCCTACGAAGCGCCACATAGTCAAAGCCATGACAATTTCGCGTTTTGCTGTCACATAACATAATTTTAGGTTTTAAAACAGATGGAAGATTTATAATAGTGACAGGTTGCTAGCCTGTTGGCTAAATCAAACCTATATCCTTGATCGCTTCTTACGATATCCACGGGGTATATAGCAGAAATTTCAAGTCTCAGCGTGCTAAGGAAAATGCTTGAAATTTCACTGAATTGTTGAATTTGTAACGAGGCGCTGGTAGAGTAAAGATATAGTTCAAAGTAACTCATCGTAGACAAAAGCTGAAAAACTTGTTGCGACTCCTAGCGCCACATATCGGCGAGTAGTGGAACTTCTACAAACGCCATCTACATCAACTGTCAAAAGTATTCTAGCCGGTGTTGCCAGTTTCTTGCAACTCTAAAATAGTGCTGTGCATCCAGTATTGAAAGTTAACGATTCATTAAATTTAGTATCGATTTTTGTTGGTAAGTTATGTCGTAAAATAATCGAATAAACACTGAAATTCTTGATTACGATATCGCGATAGTCATATTTTTAGTTAAGGCGCAGCGCAGACGACAG
>BHDV01021976.1:0-15151 GCA_005406045.1 Adoxophyes honmai | reverse complement strand
AGAGACACGTGCATCTCTGGTAGTGGTACTGGTCTTGGAACGGCTTTTAGTGGCCAGTACTAAGTCCTTATTTACTTAGTCCAAGATCTACAGTTTTTTGGAAATTCTCTCAGTTTTTAGTTTTAGCCTCTAAATCTACAGTTTTTTGAGTAAAATGCTAGCGTTTTCTATTTACTAGTCCTTACATTAAGTCAGCTACAGTAAAACCTACTACTCTCCACCAGGAATTACTGATCACCCTATTAATATTTTTAAAATGAGTGCTGCCGCGGAGGGTGACCTCTTTCAGTTGCATTTTAGTTATTGTGTTATTTGTTAAACGGTCCCCCGACGCGGCAGCACACAATTCTAAAATATTAATAGGTTCTTTTTATGAAACTGAACGCCAACAGAGAACTTTTTTACGGTTTAGGTAAAAAAAAAAAACTTTTTTCAACAACTTATTTATACACGTAATTTAAGCCATAGAAAAAACTTTTGTTGTTGCTGTTTTTGGTACGGAACCCTTCGTGCGCGAGTCCGACTCGCACTTGGCCGGTTTTTATGTATTTATTTGACATTTACAGTTTTCTACAGTTTTTTTCGAGCATATCTACAGTTTTGCTCTATGCTGGGGTTGGCAACACTGTTTATGGGTGGAAGGATTAATGTCAAAATGGCTTTCCACGGCCGTGTTTACTTTTCGTTTTTAACACGAAAATGGGTTTAAAATGCAATTAGACTGTGATTTCCAGTGTTAAATAACTATGCTACATAACAGCGGAACTTTTGGGCCTAACGACGTGCCTATAAACATGGGGGCGCCTGTAAATATGACCCAAATATCCAACCCTATGAACATCAGCAGCAACATAAACAATTTGGCTAAAATACCTCAACAAACTCCACAGATGTCTACACCGCAGTATAACATGCCAGATTATTCTTCCTTCGGCCATCCTCCTTTAGATATTCGGCATCCTGTGAGCCCTTTCGCTAACTATCACCACTTAAACTTTCAACAGAATTATGGGTATCCAAATTCTATATTGACGCAAGAAAACAGCTTAAACAACGTTCAGAATCGTATTTTACCTATGAATTCGAACATACAAAGCGAACAAGGTCCCACGTTATCGAATTATCACAGTTATGCGAGTAAAACTCAGGATTTAAACACTCCACAGTATCAAGAAAGTTACGCTCGAAAAATGCCTATAAATATACCTCAGATACACACCAAAGCCTTTCATAAGCACATAGGCTTAGACAGTGAATATCCTCAATTAAAATCAATGCAAGAAAATCCATTATTTGGCCAAGATTTAACAAAAACACCAGAGATATTGATAATGGACAGCAATAGGAGAAAAAGTTTGGAAAATACAGTGAAACTCATTGAGAATATTCTCATCAATAACTCTTCTAGAGAAAAGTTAAAAAACATACAATCTGAGGCACGAAACCCTAATACTAAAAGAAACGAGCTTTCAAATAGTACAGTTAGTAAATGTGAAACAAAATTCCAAAATTCCAATACAATAACAGAAGATACTGAAATTGATCTTAGTTTAAATAAGGATCCGTTGCAGTTAGATTCACCAAATGATCAGATCAACGAGACAGATCCTATTAGGCACGAGAACTCGAATATGAAACTACAAAGTGAAATACACTGTCAACCATTAAAACGTAGCTTGTTGCAAAGTAGACTTCAAGCTCACAAAACAAAAGAAGACACAGATGATAAAGATAATATTAAGGAAGAAGTTGATGATGCTGTTCAAATAAAGGTGGAACTGGTAACATGCACAGACGTTGATAGTTTACAACCTTTTTTGAAAGATAGTAACGCAACAGATAAGAGTTTGTTGGAAGAAAATGCAGAAATTGTGGAAGGGGAAAATAATGTTGGGGAAGCAATAAGTGCTGTACTAAAAGGTATTGTGATTGGTTTAATTCAAAGTAGTGATAACTTCATCTGCAATTAAAATTTCCTATGATAAAAGTATGCCCAGCACCCAGCTATTTTTAAAATATTGTATATTTTCTGTTTTTCCAATTTGATTATATTAGAATCACTCGATTTTAACTTATATCTTTTACTTAGTGCATGAAAAAGTAACTGAATTATTTTTATTCTACTTATTTTATCACTTAATATTGATAGTTATAAACTAAATTTAATAAATTGGTAACATACATGATATGAATTACATTACATTAGTTAAATATCAGGGGGCACGGCAGTGCCCCCACCAAGTCGAGCGCAAAGCAAGCACTGCCGTACCATCCTTTACTGGAACCATTTCGCGGCATTTTCAGGCCCCTATTTGAGAACCTCTGGATAACACTAGGACGCTGAAATTTTCGTCATCTAGTAAGCTATAACCACATACTTAAAATCCAAAATTTCAAGTCTGTAGGTAATTCCGTTCCGAAGTTAAGCGAAAGCAAAGTTTCGCATTTTCGACACTCACTCACTCACTCATGATCATCAAAATAGAACTGGTACTTCCCGTTAACTCAGAGAGCTGAAATTTGGTACATGGTTAGGGATTAACGACTACATAAAGGGAAAAATGTAAAAACTAGGATTATCGAAGATCTGGAGTACCTGGTGAAAACACTAGAGCCCAGCCAAACTACTATAGAGATCGACACACTTCTTTTACAAAAAATATTCAACTTAGTGGGTCGCTTCATTTGATGTCAAAAATCTGAGGTCTGAAGTATCTGATGAAGACCCTGAGCTGCTCTGGTACATAAAAAAAATCGACTGTACCTAATTGCAAAACTCCAGCGTAGAGAGACACATGTTCTAATTTAAGGACCGCGAATGGGCAATACAAAAAACTGTTCCTACTGTACGAGATCAAAACCGGAAAAAAGAAAAAAAAGATAATTTGCAAAAATAAGTAAATGTGTAAAATAAGAAAATCTAACATAATTAATGTATATGCTCTCGTTTCTACAAAAAGAAGTGAAATCCCATCAAAAACATTCTGTAAAAAATCTACCCAAGTCTCGTTGAAGCTGCTTGTTTATCTCTAAAAAGTAATGAAATCTAGACATAGTTGTGCCAAGTCTAAGGTTCCTTACTGCGATTTCTTTATTATTATAGTTAATGTTGTGTGACTTGGCCGTTGAACACTTTATACCAATTACCCTTACCAGTATGGGCTATTATCTCGCGTAACAAACAAGGTAGTTGCAACATTACATGTTAACAAAATTGACTTGTACCCACTAACGTATAAAAAATGTTCAATGGCCAAGGCACACAACTTTAACTATAATAATAAAGAAATCGCAGTAAGGAACCTTAGACTTGGCACAACTATGTCTAGATTTCATTACTTTTTAGAGATAAACAAGCAGCTTCAACGAGACTTGGGTAGATTTTTTACAGAATGTTTTTGATGGGATTAGCATTTACATTAGCTATTTGTATATTCTATTATGAGTGAGACTCACAATCATTTCAAGTTTTAAAGTATACTTTTTATAAAATGGCTCATCTACTTATTAACACAGATAATGATGAGATAATTCCATTCTCATCTTTAGTTAAAATTGTTCTAAAAAAAAAAAAAAATTTAATATCCTAAATTATTTTGAATATCTTAATTTAATTTTTCGCCATCTTCTTTTTCAGGTAACACCACAAACACAAACACCTACTATGAATGTAGCCATTGCAGCTTATTATTTAAACATCCAAAAAGATTTCTCATTCACACAAAATGGCACTCGTTTGGTTTGACAAATGAAAAGCGGCAAGAATTGTTGAGGGAGAAAGAAATGAAGAAGAATATGAAGAAAGAAGCTAGGATTATTGAAAGGTGAGAATAATGTGGTAATCACATACATACAATCACACCTGTGTTCCCTAACGGGGTAGGCAAAGCATATGAAATGTGACATAGACAAAACCATGATTAGGACTAGTTCACGCAGCCACTTCTGGCATAATTTTAGGTTTGAAAACAGATTGAAGTAGTATAATAGTGCAGGTTGCTAGCCTGTCACCTAAAGCAACCTAACCCTATTTCCTTAGTCGCCTCTTACAACATCCACGGAAAAAATAGAGGATAAGAGTAGTGTTATTCTATCTCAACACCACACACAAATTAATTATCAATACATTTTTAGCTTTATATTTTTCACCTATCCAAATATTTCACATCACCAGTGACCTCTGACACCTCTCTCACACAGTTTAAGCTACTTTTTATTTTGAGTGTAGCAACTCGAACTTCTAGTTGGCAACACTGAATGTTAAGTAGCTGGGCTTGACTTTTTTTTTTCAGGTTAAACTCCAAAGAGGTGAAAGACAAAGAGGCGGAGGGCGTTCAGCATCCTTGCAAGGACTGTGACAAGGTGTTCAAAGTGAAGAGCAGCTTGAAGAATCATCGGCAAAGGTGAGCTTAAAATCTACGGATAGATTAGGTGTAAGACTTGTAAGAGATCCATTTTTACAGTGAATGTCGTAAAAAGCCACAAAGGGGTTTTAGGCGACAGATCCGCGGATGTAATCCGTGCAATATCCACATCTGTGAGCCGTGTAATATCCACATCCACATCCAAGGATAAGAGCGGTGCAATACTCGCGTCCACATCCACGGATGTGAGCCGTGCAATGTCCACAACCGCATCCGCGGATGTGAACCGTGCAATATTCGCATCCACATCCACGGATGTGAGCTGTGCAATATCCATATCCACAAATGTGAGGTATGCAATATCCGCGTCTGCGCATGTGTGCCGTGCAATATCCGCATTCAAAACTTATGCATCCGCAACATCCAACAACGGATTTTTTCCAGGTATCATCCGACTCGAGTCCGCGAGTGTAAAATCTGTGGCATCAGTGTGATAGGCTGGCTGGCGCTTCGCGAACATCTGAACACACACACAGGTAGTAACAGTATTCCCAAGAAAATAAGTCACATCGGCTGTTACCGTCTGCGCCGAGAAGCGCAGAACGATATCCGAGAGTAGCCGAACGAGTAATTTATCTATATTGAACATTATTTACAAACTCTCTGGGCACAATTTTGCTTGCTATGCATTCTCGCTTACACACTTTAGTTCGGCTACTCGACACATTTGGCGTCGACTCTGGGAAAGGGTTAGTGTATTGTGGGCGATGGGCTAGCACTAGCAACCTGTCACCGCAATATCACGTTTAGCCATCTGGTTACCCTGAAATTACTAAACGTGGCACTGGATTTTTGAATCCATGCGCTCTGCCTACCCCTCTTGGGAGTACAGGCGTGAGAATTTGTATGTATGTAGTATCTGAGTTAAAAAAAACAAAGAAGTGAGTGTAGCGACGAAATTTATGAACGTATTTTTACATTTGATCGAATTTTAATGACATCGGTTTTAAATCGGTAGAAATATTATTTTACTAGATCATTTATTTCGCAGATATTTATTTGATATTTTATTATTCCATATTTCATTATTATGTTGTAAATTTTATACTGCAGAAAATCATTTCAATATTAATTCCTTCTATCAGTATCCTAATATTCCTAATAATCGTTATAATATGTAACGAATAGTCAATGAAGCCATAATACTCGTAAGAGATATAGGTACTAATTATTCCATGAATCGTTTTCGATGAAGTGAAATTCGATGAAAAGTTTGTCGAAATTTCAAGGGTAAACCTTTGCATTACTTACAGGGGCGGCCGGGTATCAATGTCCGTCGTGCCCAAAAAGGTTCAAATACGCGCATTCGTTGGCGAAACACAAGGACACGCATTTGGTAAGTGTCTGGTTTACTTAGCTCTTACGGTTCTTGAGGTACAGCCTGGTGAGAGGCGGACAGACAGACAACCAGACAGACAGGGAAGTCTCAGTAATAGGGTCCCGTTTTCACCCTTTGCTTACGGAACCCTAAAAAAACAAATATTTGTTTACTTCTATTAAAGAGGAAAATCGATAATTTACTAAAAAAAAGATAAATTACCATATTTATTAAGGAATTGACAATAATTTAAGACACAGAACAGTATTTATTACAGAATTGACAATAATTTAGGACACAGAACCGTATTTATTACAGAATGGACAATAAGACACAGGACCGTATTTATTACAGAATTGACAATAATGTAAGACACAGGACCGTATTTATTACAGAATTGACAATAATTTAAGACACAGAACCGTATTTATTACAGAATTGACAACAATTTCTCTGTTACAGGAAAAGACCCATGGTTGCGAACAGTGTGAAAAGAAATTTGGGTCCCAGGCATTACTAAAAATGCATATGAAGTGCCACGAGCGAGCGGCGCGCGGCGCTACTTTCCGGTGCTCTTATTGTGCTAAGGGCTTCTTTGAGAGCTACAATCTACAGGTACCTTGTTCACTTCTAACCCCTCGAGTGGCATTGGACCGTTTGCCGGCACGCCCCTGTCTGGCAGGCGGCTGGGCACCGGCGATAAGTGTTTTCAAAATTGGTTAAAAGACTAGCGAAATTTGTATGAAAGGAAAAACATTGATTGAATATGTAATTACAGGCTGAATCCAACGGTAGATGGATTTTTTGCAACAAACTTTTAAAAAAAACTGTCAAATTTCTTGTGATGAGTATTTCTTGGCAATGATGGTCTTTCAGTGGTAGACTCAAAAACCGGCCAAATGCGAGTCGAAGTCGGAGTCGAAGTTTTTTTCCGGAACTTTCATGTGACAAATAATAAAATTATAATACATTTATTAATTTTAGGTTATTGGTATATTTTCTTTTTCAACTTTATTTGTGTCTACTCTAATTTCACATGTTTTGTCAATCGCTTGAAGGTTAGCAGGAAGAGATCCCTCTTGGGATATGTTCGCCTTTGTACTTATGTTCTGTTTTGTCTTATTTTGTCATGATTATTTGTACAATAAAGAGTTACATCCTTACCAATATGTAAATGTGAAAGTGTGTTTGTTTGTTTGTTTGTTTGTTTGTTTGTCCGTCTTTCACGGCTAAACAGAGCGCTGGATTGACGTGATTTTTTAGGTAGAGATAGTTTCGGGCATGAAGAGTGACATAGGCTACATTTTGTCTCTTCAAAACCCCCCATTTCCCTAAAGTGAGGAGTGGAAGTGTTCAATATAGAAAGCTATAAAATTGGTATGTGTGCTATCTCTTCTGTGATACCCCGAATTTAACGCGAGCGGAGCCGCGGGCAAAAGCTAGTACAAAATAAATTACGAAAATCTGAAAGATTGCCCTCAACCGCGTAGCATCGCAATGTCGAACGATTGCAGGTGCATACGCGCCGACTATATGACTTACGTACGGGACGTAAGGTAGGTCAAGCACAGGGCGCAATGACCTGAAAAGCGATGAAAAATCTGCCTCCTACAAGGTTAATAGTGAAAATTTTCAGGGGTTTTTAGACGCGTATACCCGAAAACTGGTTAAAATATTTAATATTTACAATAAATATTCGGCCATATCGTCGTATCCTACGAAAAGGGGCGTAACTACAAAAAGTTGATTTTACAGGAGACGCTTTAAACTGTTTAAAAAAATCAGCGTAAAACCTAGTAATCTATAATAAACCTGCCAAGTGCGAGTCGGACTCGCGCACGAAGGGTTCCGTATCAAAAACTGCAAAAAATCAGAATTTTTGTATGGGAGCCCCCCTTAAATACTAATTTTATTTTTATTCAATTATTTATTTTTAAAGTAGATATTTAATTAAACTTTCTTTGAGCATTTCAAGTATTTAGCTGTTACAATTATTTAAATAGACCCAAAACAGCAAAAAAAAAAAACTGCAAAAAAAATAGGTTTTTTGTATGGGAGCCCCCCTTAAATACTAATTTTATTTTATTTTAATTATTTCCTTTTAAAGTAAATATTTAATTAAATATTCTGTGAGCATTTCAAGTATTTATCTGTTACAGTTATTTAAATAGATCCAAAATAGCAAAAAAAACACGTTTTTGGTATGGGAGCCCTTAATTATTATAATTGTTTTAATTTTAGTATTTGTTGTTATAGCGGCAACAGAAATACATCATCTGTGAAAATATCAAATCTCTAGCTCTCACGGTTCGTGAGATACAGCCTGGTGACAGACAGACGGACGGACAGACAAACAGAGAAGTCTCAGTAATAGGGTCCCGTTTTTACCCTTTGAGTACAGAACCCTAAAAAGTAAGAATACTTGACACCCTACAATTTTTATGGTTAAATATATTTTTTATTTTTTATGTAATTTATGTAAAATATGTCAGTTAATTCTTTTTACCACGATAGTTTGAAAAAAAAAAAGAAAACTCACGTTATCTCCATGGAAAAGGGGCGTAAAGGTTATAACGACACCGTCCTAGGCCAGTACATGCGTAAACGCTCCGCGTGTAAAAGGGCGTAATGGCGAACGCGGCCGGCGGTTTCCCCTCCCGCAGACTCCCCGCGCTTCACTTCTCCGCGAAAACAGCTTCTTACGGCTATAGTGGCGTTATTCGACGGAAGAAATAGAGCTATTGCAATTGTGGCTCATCTGAAAAACTTGAATAACTTTTCGAAATGTTTGTTGAAACGAGTTTGTTATATTTTTAAGACTAGTAGATGCAGAAAAAAATACAGAATTCGATTATCAAAGAAGAGGAAAAAGGCATTAATGGTAATTACGCCCCTATTCGTAGGATACGACGATACGTATGTATGATATGTTTCGTCAAATGTGTTTGTATTGTTCCACAGGTACACGAACGCACGCACAGAAACGAACGGCCGTTCTCATGCGACATATGCAACACGAGCTTCGGGACAAATTCTAGTCTCAAGAGGCATCTGAAAGTCGTAAGTACTTTAAAAGATTTTCCTAAGTTATTGTGATATATCACGCCTGTATTCATAAATGGGGTTGGTAGAGCACATTTTATGTACATAGACATAACCAATGAACCTAAGAAAATATGCTGAAAGTGGTTTCGAAACAATTAGTGATCACATAGCATAGTACGAAGGAGGCAAGCGGGCAAGCCTTATTTAATTATATTTCGAAAAGAGGAGACCTTTTTACGAAAATTTTACGAATATATTTTCCATAAATTGACTCGTAGTATAAAATATAATACACAGTAACACCTGGTTAAACATTTTTTTTTATATAAAGATAGGAAGCTTTTGCACAGTATTGGGATTTATTACTAACTGTGCTCGCGACTCCGTCCACGTGGATTAGGATTAGGGATTTACTTTCCCCGTTTCCCCTACATTTTGCAGTGTTTCTTCGCTCCTATTGGTTTCAGCGTGATGTTATACAGCCTAAAGCCTTCCTCGATAAATGATCTATCCAACACAAAAATAATTATTCAATTCGAACCAGTAGTTCCAGAGATAAGCACGTTCAAATAAACAAACTCTTCAGCTTTATAATGTTAGTATACAGGGTTACTGGTAACTCGACGTATTCTTGGTAGGGCTTGATAGAGGAGCTAAAATGCAATATTTTTAAGCCATCATATGTATGGCCGAAAATTAACGGTTCTTGAGTTATTGATTTTTTAAGATTTTTTTTGAATTTCCCAAAATTTTACATTAAAACTTTTTTTTTTTAAATTTGGCCGTCTGTTGCGGTGTTTTTTTTATTTATTTTTGAATTATGAAACTATTGTCAAATTAAAACAAGTACAAAAACCCTAACAAAACAAATAAAAGTCTTCGAAATCAGAGAAAACATTTTTTATGTTTTATTAAATCTGTGGTTGTTGTTACTAAACTATTGCTCTAGTCGAAAAAAATAATACGACATCAAGTGTACAAATTGTTAAAAAAACATCTACGTTTCATCAGCTTTCTGAAAAGGTATCATAGTCCATAATAATCTTTAAGAACTTTTCACAAAACTGCCTTAAATGAACGATTTCGTTTGCGAGTCATCGCGGAATTGTATGGAGATGTGTTGACCGCGGCAGTTGGGCAAACTTTCCGCTGGCTGCGCTGTCTCAGTTTCCATACTATTTTGTGATGACTTGCAAACGAAATCGTTCATTTAAGGCAGTTTTGTGAAAAGTTCTTAAAGATTATTATGGACTATGATACCTTTTCAGAAAGCTGATGAAACGTAGATGTTTTTCTAACAATTTGTACACTTGATGTCATATTGTTTTTTTCAACTAGAGCAATAGTTTAGTAACAACAACCACAGATTTAATAAAACATAAAAAATGTTTTCGCTGATTTCGAAGACTTTTATTTGTTTTGTTAGGGTTTTTGTACTTGTTTTAATTTGACAATAGTTTCATAATTCAAAAATAAAAAAAATATTACCGCAACAGACGGCCAAATTTTAAAAAAAAAGTTTTAATGTAAAATTTCGGGAAATTCAAATTTTTTTTTTTAAAATCAATAACTCAAGAACCGTTAATTTTCAGCTATACATATGATGGTTTAAAAATATTGCATTTTAGCTGTAGATTAGTAGAGACTTGATTATTCCTATCCATTTATGATTAAACACGACTGAAAAACTGAAACGCCTAATCTGAAAACGCCCATACACAACTACCAGGGCCAGGGCTCATAATTTTAATGCCGTTGACGCAAATTTGACGTCCGCTCCTTAAAGGGTGATCCCAAATAGTTTGGTTGTAAATTATTAATCATTAGTCGTCAAACATTTTAATCATGTTTTTGTTTTTGTTATTGTATTTTGGACTCATACATAACAAATAAAAATACGATTACAAAACAAAAGGATTTTTATGAATATTGCATTACGTATTAACGCGAAGATGGTTTAGATTTTCTTTGCATGGGAATCAATGCAAGAAGGATGGTGCGCTTTACGTTAGAGAGGAACTCCGTTTTCTACATAATTACTGAAATGTGGTAACAATATTACTTAATAATATGTATGTATAAAATAAATCAAATATTATTTATCCCATTCATTTCTACATGATTAAAATGATTGACAACTAATGATTAATAATTTGAAATCAAACTATTAAGGATCACCCTTTAATGAGCGTGACGTAATTTTTGTGTCAACGGCATGAAAGTTACGGGCCCTGACAACTACATACAACAGGTGATTTAAAGTTTTTCACCTATACCTTTTCTCAGTCCCACAGCGCGTCAAAGCCGTTCCCCTGCGCCCTCTGCCGACGCAGCTTCGCATCTCTAGCAACTCGCGCGCGGCACACGACGCGAGCGCACGGCGCCCCCTCCCGCGCCGGGGAGGGGAAGCGGAACAAACAGAAACATATGCGGAAGCATGCGGAGAAGATTGAAGAAGCGGAGAACGGGAAAGAGGACTAAAAGAAGCTGAACTGTTGCCCAACAAACTATAATGAAACTACCCACAAACTATGACGTAAAATACGCTATTTAGTGACTGTAAAAGTGATTTTCGAGTGTTTTCAAATAGACGCAAGATGAGAAAGAGTGACGCAGGTAAGTAACTTATTTTCGAGTGTCTTTAGATGCGCAAGACGAGAATGAGAGACGTCAGTAACTTAATTTGAAGTGTCTTTAGATGCGCAAGATGAAAAAGAGTGACGAAAATAAGTAACTTATTTTCGAGTGTCTTAAAATTGTGTCGAGTTAGTAACACGTCTCTATTTCTCACGTGGATCATAAATAAACCGGCCAAGTGCGAGTCGGACTCGCGCACGTAGGGTTCCGTACCAAAAACTGCAAAAAATCCGAATTTTTGTATGGGAGCCCCCCTTAAATACTAATTTTATTTTATTTTAATTATTTCCTTTTAAAATAAATATTTAATTAAATATTCTGTGAGAATTTCAAGTATTTAACTGTTACAGTTATTTAAAGAGATCCAAAATAGCAAAAAAAACCGTTTTTTGTATGGGAGCCCCCCTTAAATACTAATTTTATTTTATTTTAATTATTTTCTTTTAAAGTAAATATTTCATTAAATATTCTGTGAGCATTTCAAGTATTTACCTGTTACAGTTATTTAAATAGATCCAAAATAGCAAAAAAAAACACGTTTTCTGTATGGGAGCCCCCCTTAATTATTATAATTATTTTAATTTTAGTATTTGTTGTTATAGCGGCAACAAAAATACATCATCTGTGAAAATTTCAACTCTCTAGCTCTCACGGTTCGTGAGATACAGCCTGGTGACAGACAGACGGACGGACGGACGGACGGACAGACAGACAGACAGACAGACAGCGAAGTCTCAGTAATAGGGTCCCGTTTATACCCTTTGGGTACGGAACCCTAAAAAACGACTAAGGATAACTTAGTGTCATAGCGTCCAAGCCGTTTCCCTGCGCCCTCTGCCGACGCAGCTTCGCGTCCCCGGCGCCCCCTCCCGCCCCGGGGAGGGGAAGCGAAACAAACAGAGACAAGTGCGGAAGCATGCGGAAAAGACAGAGAAAGAATCGAGGAAGAATGGGAAAGAAGATTAAGAAAGAGGACTGAGTAATATCTGCGTCCAAAAATCGTTGCTTTCAAGTTGTTTTGTGTGTGAAATTACTTACAGGTGTCATAACAAAATAAACTAAGATCCGGAATGGAATTAGAGATCAGAAATGTAAACAGACAACTGTCAATGTCAAAGTGACATTCCAGAGGTAGTCTGATGAATTGATCTGATGAACTTTAGTGTTTTAATTCCGATTGTTTCTGGTATTAGGTAAATTTAGGCACCAACAAAATATTTTTTGTTGTTTCCTTCCTTTGCTAAACTTTTTGAATATCCGAAAAAGTTGGGTAGTAAAAAAAAACGTTCTTAACCTGTCAAATCTGACATAAAGTTGTTTACTTTAATTTAAGTACCTAAACCGACACAGTATAGAATGGACGATGATGAAGTACAGTTGGCAATAAGTACAGTCAGCAAAGAAGGTTATATCAAAAATGAAAGAAAAATGGGGATAAATATAATTATAATGTACAGAATAAATGTTTGTAGGAATCTCTTCTAAGACTTGGTACGAGTTTAACATAAAATAAAAGTAGTTTAAGTAAATTTTAAATCTTTAATATGAATGTATATTTGGATATTTTAGTCACTAAATAATTATGATAAGTAATGTTTTTCTATAGATGTATTTTAGTGTTTTAGTGGTTATCCCAAAGTGTTTTTGAAAACGTTGCGCCTATTTTAGATTTTATGTTTGAAAAGACAATTATATTTTTAAGGAATGTCTCTGTATATATGTTTAGAAGTGTAGCCTGACCGGGGTAGTAATCCTTGCCATACTGGGAAAACCAACAGAATTGTTTTTTCGTGTTGGCAACATATTCATGTCATCTGTCAATTGCTGTCAAAGACCATTTAAAGTGGTTTTTTAAAAGTTTTTTTTGCGTATGACCTTTTTTACTGACAAATGCGATTGTTAAATTCACAAATAATAATTCCACATTAGATTCTATAAGTACGTAGTTTATATAAAGTATCATTGAGATTTGTTATAGAAAAAAAAATCAGTACAAGCCTAAATTAAATTTTATAAATGTATTACTTTTATTTATGTTTCGAGCAGTATTTTACACATTGAATAATTTTACACGTTTATTAGATACGAACATTTTTATTTAAGTTTTCTCAACATATTTTTACTGTTTAATTCGATATTTAAACTATTTGTATTTACTCTGATCAAAGATTCCTTACAAAAACGCTTGGCAATCAGCCTTTTTTGACGAAATTACGGATCACTCACATATTAAATCGGATTTAGCACGACATGTATCGGGGTAGTTTTTAGCCCTTCATCTAGGAGCCGCAGAGCTGCGAAACGCGCACACAAACACTAGATGATGAGCTACGAAGTAGCTCGAAACATATAGAGTATTTTTAATTAGGAGTGAGTCTTATGGTAGTTTTATGTTTAAACTTTTTTTTAATGTATTACATATATTAGTGTCCATGCCAAATTACAATGATTGCCGAGTTACACTAAGACAATAGATTTTACTTTGAAAACAAGAAAACCGACTCCTCTTATGCTGACAGGAAGCCTGTATTAAGCCTGATTGTGACAGACACTTATATCGAAATAGATACCGCGAGTTCCTGCATTTGTATGAAAACCAAGCGTGCCACTTTCTCTACCTACTGTAACGTCACATGAGCGCTTTAGTGATGGGATTTGACAGTCCGAGTGAAACCGATTCAAAGACGCCGCCTTATTCAAGTTGTCCTGTCTCTAGGCAGTTAAACCTAATCTACATACATACATACATAACGTCACGCCTCTTTCCCACAGGGGTAGGCAGAGACTACTTTGTTCCACTCGCTACGATTCTGACATACCTCTTTTGCTTCATCTACATTCATTAATCTCCTCATACACGCTCGTCGGTTTCGGGTACTCTTGACCTGACCTGTTTCTAAAACGTCCGCGATTTGGTCACGGAACGTCCGTCTAGGTCTTCCCCTCCCACTGCATCCATCCAAATTCCCCGTATAAATTTGTTTAGTCAATCTTCTTTCATCCATTCTCTCTATGTGACCAAACCAACTAAGCAAACCTAATCTAAGTGGTACAAAACTAAATGAAATCGCGTCAAAGGAAGAGCATTGCTCTCCCTTTTGGCACGCGAAGTCAAAATGGCAGTCAAATTTTGTCATGATCTGCTTATCACTAAGGCATGGTGGTTTACTGAGTTCACCAAATGCGTCTGATATTGAAGTGTTGTCGATTTTTGGTTACAGTAAAGAGTGTCACACACTGCAGATACGATATCTGTATCTGAACGGGTATCTGTCATCGCTCCCTATACAATTCAATGAGCTAACAGCGCAGATAACTTATATTTCAACGTCAAGTATCTATTGGCACCGACATATGGAAAACCATTACGCAGATAAAATATCATATCTGCTGTCTGCGACATGCTTTAATTTTGATATAATGTCACATGTAAATAATGTAGGTACCTATAATATAACTAAAATATAACTATTTCTCATCGAATTGTTTTCAGTAGCTGTTGTATAAGTGTTGATAATTATGAATTGATAGAATCGCAAAGAAATTATAGTTGAAGATTAAATGTGGTCACATATCGAATGTTGTTTTTTTTTCTACATAGTCAAAGAATTTGGTAACTGTGCCACTTTGTACCTTTTTGCAAGAAATGTCAATGTGACATACCATACTATCTACTAATCAAAGCATAGAGGACAGAACCTATAGAGTACTAATGTCATTGAATTTG